>DWTU01001539.1:0-13036 GCA_018251515.1 Cecropterus confusis | reverse complement strand
GTAGAATCAATGTAGTTTGACCGGGGAGCTACCACCGTCATACCTATTTCTATCGTACTGGAGTTCTTGCGTTGCGGTGTAAGGGTGTAATTGCAGGCTCACTTATATATAAGGCGACCACCGTAGTCCTCGTGAGTAGCAACGTATCTGTCATCGACCTCAGATAGAACCCCTGTTCTATATGAAGTTGCTAACAGATAGGCGGCAGTAACTTACCATCAATGCTCGTTTGCTACTTCAGTCTTATAAAATAAAAACTTTCCTCCCCACATATTATAGCAACAGAGTTACTGTCAAGGTACATTTAACTAAGCCCTTAAATCAAGTAACGGTATAACTTGCTTCATAATAACGTGTTATGTAATGTTATTTATTGGTAGCTGTCTAATTCTGCAATGATAATCGAGCAACAAGTATCACGCACGTACTAAGGTCTAGTCTTCTAGCTTCTATGACTAAGGTGTATTTAGTTTACATTTACTTGAAGCTGTATTGATATCAAATTGAACACATTTACTGTTTTTATAATGTGTTAAGCAAACGGATTAATCCATCTCAATTTTTTTTATATAGTATGGTAGTAGCAAACGAGCATGCAGCCCACCTGATAGTAGTGGCTACTGCCGCCCATGGACATCTGTAATCAACCCTAAGTAGGCTCAAAGTCTCACCTAAAGTTAGCCACAGATGCGTTGCTACCCTTGAGGACTAAGTTGGAATACCTCGCAAAAGTATGTCTCCCTGACCACACCCTTGAAACCAGAATACAACTGCGCTTAACACTGCTGTTATTAGGCAAAAATAGGTGTGGTTGCGCTTCCGGAGTCGAACCACAAAGAGTTCTACCACCTTCAGAACCCCAATTAATGGTTCGTGGCACATGCCGCTCACGCACATCTGAGATCACAGATGTGTTAGCACCCTGGGAACTGAGTTTGAACACCTTGAATAAGTTTGTCTCCTTTACCATACTTTAAATTAATACACAGCAATCCTTAACCCTACTGTTATAAGGAATCAATGGGTGCGACGGTAAAGCCTCTGAATTTGAATAACTAAGGGATAAAACACCTTTGACTGTTTACATATATTAAAATTTTAACATTGCTATGTATTTACGTATTGTTATGTACTCACTTATATATGAGGTATTATTGAGTAAGAGGTTTGTATGTTTATAACCTAAATATGTCCAAATACTTATAAGCGATTTATTTGTCACTTCTGCTTACAGAAAGCTATACTTCAAACTTGGCTCTATTTGTTTATATTTGACACATCCCAAGAAAGGAATTCGTTTATCTATTGTCGAGGGCCCAGATAAGCGTGGCCCAGCCTCGGCCAACCTTTGTCTTTTATCTCAGATAAACAAAAGTTTCCTGTCGTATTCTGTGTACTTACGAGGACGTTATGTACCTAACATCACATATTGACTTTAATGCCATGGAATATATAATTCTTTGAAAATACTGAGATATATATATGATTTACCTTAGACAAAAATTTTGCTTTGCTATTCATTTTCGGAGCACAACGAAAAACTTATTGATTCATAATGTCACAGAGTTATACCTAATAAACACAAAACAATATATCACAAATTCAAAAAAATTATACAATTTATATCCTGATCTACTTATATTGAATATTGCTGCCATAAATTGTAATTGTAATAATTGTAAGACCAAGTATGTTCATGCGCCATGACAAACATACTGTGCAGATTAGTAAGAAGCGGAGTCGTGATAAGTAATATTGTAGAAAATTTATGTTACCTCTTGTCCCGAGAATAATGGAAAATTGAAGACTTCTATGGGAACGTGAGAAATTAGTGATTTGACTTAGCAAGAAATCAGACTGAAGCTTATCTTACTAATAATATACATGCTAAAGTTTGCGAGGATGTATGTGTATTTATTGTGCTTTCACAAAAACTACTGATTGGTTATGGATGGAATTTGGCAAAATGTAATGCCTTGCGTTAATACATTTTAGCATGGTACATGACACAATCGGATGAAGCCGCGGAAAGAACTCGTTAAGAATAATTACTAACACAGGCACTTTATATAATTATGGAACCGATGAATTAGCGAAAAACGTAGTAAAATTGTGAATTTGCCAAAAAAATCGGTGTAGAGGTCCGAGAAGATTGTATTTGTATTTATACCACACCACCAAATAGTTAGTGGTCCATGGAGAGACAATGTCAAATTGTTAATTATAGAAATAGGTTTCAAAATTCTTTGTGTAAAGCATAATATGTCTAAGGGAATTCTTCCTATAGCGTAGATGTGAAATAATGACCATTTTTTTTAAAACTTGTCCCATGTAATCAAATAGGAAATGAAAACTTGTATACAAATAATAGACTTAAACAATAAACTAAAATATGAAATCATCATAAACTCACAAGAATAATTGAATAGAGCACAAATGAAAAAGCTATTTAGTTTATTTACACAAGCGACTAAAACAGCGCTGTAGCGGTGGTATGCTAACGATCAATTCTTCAATATTTAAGCATCGGAGCTATTATTAATGGATGCAACTCGCCCGGGCGGCGTCATGACAAAAGCTGTTCTGACGATAAATAATCATTGTCTTCGGATATTATTCCACCCCGTGGCTCGTAAACATGAACCAATGTGTTAATACGTGCGTACCTATATGTGACAAGGGCCTTTTTATTCTTTACTAATATAGGGATGGCAACTACGGATGTAGCGTGAAAGATTAGCAGAAATCAAGTGTAACATTCTAATGCAAATACTTGTTAGTCTGATTTATTGAAAATGAGCCAATCGTAAGATTTTGAGAAAGACATATTTATTCCTGAGTCAATATCTCAATTCTTGTCATGCTTGTTTTGGGTCTGTTGTTTTGTATCTGCTCAATAACCACTATAACTACGTATCATTTAATATTGCATTAATGGAGTTAACTGCACTTAACTCATTTAGCCAATGTATGTCACAGTAATAAGCTATAGCATACGCATATATTATTACATATGAGCAAGCAGCCTATCCGATGCTAAAAAGCTATAATCGAGCCCAGGTTGGAATGGAGTTATATTTACTTTAGCCACAGATGCGTTGCCACCCCTGAGCGCGAAATGGGAAAGCCTCACAAATTTCTGCAGTTCACCATGGAATAGTACCGACAGATACTCCTTGAAATTCTATCGACAACCCTAATCGGAAAGAGAGCGAGTCGTTCGGCGAAGTTGAAAGAAAGTGGCGCGGAGCGGGCGCCCTGTGGTGCGTCCTCCACATTCCAAAATTGTTCCCGACGAATTCGGACTGGATCCAATGTTTACGTGCACTGCGATTTTGTACCTTTTCTTTGCTTTGACGAAGTTGTTGCTTTTACTTGCTTTCTTCGCATCGAAACGCATTATTTCGCATGTATATCTCGCGCTAGGATTAACATGTGGACGGCAATGATGCACAGACAAGTAACAGAATTAGGACAGTTTTCTAATTACTTTAGTAAACGAACCTGACGCTTGTATAAAAGGCAAACCCTTAATTGTCAAACCATTATGAACCATTACGTAATACGTGTCATCAATCAAAGCTTTAGATAATACTTATTAATAGGGATTATTCTTCTATCTTAACCAGGTTAGTTTAACCAGAGACAAAAATAAAGGAACTGAAAATCATTAAGACCAAGGCCAATTTGAGTTTACGTTTACTAAAAACACTTCTAGTTTAGTTACTCTTAATTTACATTAACATATTCGCTTGGACACGAATGAAACCCGGAAACCGTCTGTTTCCGATTGAAAGGCTGTAACATAACGTTTTTTGGAAAAATATACGATTTTTTTCATTGTAAACAATATTAGCCGCTGGCATGTTATTGGCTAATTCTCATTAGTTTTCCTGTACTTCGCTCTGTAATGATTCATTCAGCTATCGGTCATATTTTTATAGATGATCTTAAAGCCAATTTGAAAAAAATGGTTTGGCTACTGCTGTTTATAAATCTGCATAAGAACAACCAACCACCACCAAACCAAGGGACCAAACCAATTTAATTTCTTTACGTTAATTATTAAGTACCTATAGCTAAAGAAAATTTCATCAGCCGTATGACAATTTTAAATTCTTATCTGTCTGGCTTAACGGGTTTTTAAATTTTGAATTTAAGTTTTGTTGTGAATGCTTTGTCTCTACTCTTTGCATGTAACATACTCTTACTATAAGGATATTCCACGGATACCTAAGCATTAGTCACTTACGTCTTTAGTAAATCAGTCCTTAGTAAGTTATTAACCCATTAATGTCCCACATCTTCTTTCAAAATGAAACGATTTAATCACACCATGCTAGATTACTTCGCACACACAGTAAAATATAGAAAAACATACACAAACTGTTCTCAATTCTACTTAATAAACATTGACAGATTAATCACTTTTTCAACTGATGAATCTAGAAGAACGAAACTTTTTAAAGAAGTTAGAAAAGAGTTAGTGCAATTATATTATAATTATAACGTGGGTTAGTACAAAGTATTTTGGAAAATAACTCTTTTTGTGCTTAAACCATGTAATTTGTTGAATGTAGTTCGTTCAATAGTTTACGTCAAAGTAGAGAATTAGGTAATATCTACCAGAAGGTAGTAACTAATTTTAACCTCGCACGACGAATGGTTAAAATACAAGGCGTCCCGATTTGTGACCACCAATAAATATTAAACAGCAAATAGAATCTATTCAATATGAATACCTTGGTTTTATGTTACGGAATATCACCGTTAAGGAACCTGTATGATGGTGGATGATACTAACTGGTACTTAGTCAAGGACTAATAATTATACCACACAGACCTATTTTTTGTTACGTACTCGTAAGTTTTAGTTTATGTTTCTTTGTTTTAAAAGCTAAAGGATTTTTATGATATAAAAATTAATTGATAGATGATAACTGAGTCTAACACTTTTAATACGATTTTCGATATTATTGTTATCCACCTTGAATAAGTCGTAAGTTAAAATGTGACAATCGTAAGAACAATATGAAACGTGTGCCTAAAATCGTAACGGGTGTAATTTTGTCCACCCATCAACATTCGAGTACCATGTGATGTGTGTGATGACACCACGAGGCACTTTGTGTAATGAAAATTCTACCGAAATGCGGTTACAGGATGAATGAATTAGTTTACTTAAAATATTTTTAGTTTAGCAATTATTATTAAAATTGTGTAACACAACATATAGTTTTAAGTAAGAAGTAATAATTCGTTGAATGCTATGTATGTTGAATGGTATGTACTTGTTTTTCAATATTTATTTTATGTTTATATAAAATCACGGTAAAAAAAAGAGATAATAATTAATAAAAATTCATATAAATTAAAAAAATGAGTGATTTTATATAACAAATACAATTTATACCTTAAAATAACTTGTAAATTATTTACTAAACTTGTAAATTATTAACATAATACATCAATAAATAGGTTATATTTATTCGTTTGTTAAATCGATTATTTACGAATTACATGTTAATTTGATAATAACTTTGATACAATTAGTTTTTTGATATGCTTTTATAATCGTATTACTCAAAAATGTCAGTTCAATTATTATCTTTAATTGTTTAATTAGCGATTTCAAGCGATAAATTTCAACATCACAGCGTGGGCGCATGGATACGCTACCGTAGTACGCTATACACCGGAAGCTTGCAATAAATTAGTCATTTGGTTCTTATTAATTCAACTCGATGTGATATTAAGAGCTTTTATATAATTAACTTACTAACTTAGTCTTTTTTTGCACGTTCTAGAAACAATTTTTATTATAATTTTTTGTTAACTAGATTTTAGTCCTATCTAAGTATATGTATTTAATTATTATCTAGACTCTAATGAGTATATTAGTATCTACAAGTTTAAAACCTAAATTAAATTTTATACTTACGATTTTTTTTATTTTGCGACATAAATAGTACCAAACTTAAAAACCCCTGAAATAAGCTTTGAAAAAAGCTTAAACAAAAATAAATCATAATAGTTCTTAGCAAATACCTTCCAAAATTGCTTACTCTCGGTCTATACAGCCCACTTTATGTGAAATTATGGATGTAAATTCGTTTAAGGCGCCAGGCCTTACGATGTTTGGACATTTACGTTGATCGGACAAAGAGGTCATTTTGCCAAATAATTTACTCTGTCAGGCAGAAGCAAGATTTGCGCAAATATTTTCTTAATATCATTTCTGAGAAATGACGAATTAATTAGATAAATATAATGTTAATGAGTTACTTACGCTTACTATCAATTAAATTACTTGTTTGTTTATCTGATTGGTATTGACATTTGAAAAGCTTAATGAATTTATTTAGGTACAAGAATATTTATGTTGGACATTTTGTTTTAGTTTAAGTTAAATATAGCTTCCAGATCAATTTAGTTCTGTCATTTTAACAAATTTCCTAATTTATGATAAGGTTTTGGATCAATCAACCGATTACTTCAGAAGTAATTGCAGATTGGTATTGAAAAGTATTATTTAATTTTTAAAGATTATGGCGTTCACTTTAATATACTGCATAAATCAACGTGACACCTGACGATACTTTAGAATAGACAATCGAATCCGTTTTGAAAAGGGATCTTCAATATCCACAAATCTCATGGGAATTTTGTAAAAGGTGTCAAGAAGTGTGCCTAATGATGCGTGCTCTACAAATTTTCTTGCACAACAAAAGCAGCATATTAGCCGGTCCCCAAATATTCTAATCGTTTAACATGGTTTTTCTGAAGCCATTCTTCTTTCATTGTTAAATAAACCATAAATCGTTATAAAATGGACTCTATCGGACTCTGAATGCATCTAAGACGGGTGCCTATGAAACTTACAAAAACATTAATAAAGGACAATAATTTTCGGATATCTTTTTTATGACAAGCGCCGAGAGGCGCTAAACACAATTTACATGATAATGTCCCGATTATTCAAATGTGCTTGAGAATGTGTGCTAGAACCTTTTTAATTATATTTAGTTTTTCTATAATTTTATGTAAGACTTTAGAAAAATATATAATACTGGATAAATATTTGGATGTTTTTCGACCTATATGACAAATAGTGCTGTGTAAATATATTGATCATTATAGAACTGTGTGCGAAGTAAAAAATAAATATTAAACTAATAAGAATATTATAGGATTAAGTAATATTGTACATAATTGTCAGATAATAAGGAAATATACATGACTAGTGCATGGTTATTATTAATTGAATTGAAATTTGAAAATGTATAACAATTTTGAACAAACACAGAAAATAATACAAAATGATATTTAATTCGATATCTCCCTTAATTGTAATGGTGTTATTATAAGTTAATAAGTCAGAATTCGAGATTATTTTGGCTTAAGTTTATCCTGGAAGACCAAGGGTACAATTAAGAGAGCTTCGATGAGAAAATTTAAAGAAGAGCAGAGTACTCACTGTGTTCGGGCGCTAACGACTGCGTTTATTGCTGATTAATGTTTATTTTTACGTATAAATTACTCGGCTGCGCGGCGTAGACTGCTCGAGTGCAGTAAAAAACAGTAATTTATTAGTGGCGACTTCTCGTGTTGGCACGGGCTTAACGAGTGTGTGGCGTGCGGTGCGGTGGACAGAAAAAACAGGCTCGCCTGGTACGTAGCTCGAGCAGCAGTGGCCTGAGGAAGAATAACCCCAGGAGTCGATGGGAGCTGCCACCGCTTCCGAACGCGTCCCGCGCCCCGCACCGCCTCCCGCCCGCTCGATACAGATCACGCATTCTACGAATACCTTTAGCCACGGTCCTGCCGATAGCCTGCCATCTTTTTCACTCCAATGCTGACGAAGATGCGTTTGAAGACCACCGTCGCGCGGGATGAAGGGGGTCTAATGAACGTTTTACAGCGAACGACGCTTCCTAAGTTCACCAAGTAAAGGTCACACGGGCTAAGCGAGCCGGACGACGCAGCGTGAGCGTGGAACTCAACCGCGCCGAGGTAGCTGCGCGTGCGCAACACCGGCAGCGCCCACATGACCGGCCGTTTAGCTGCGCGCGCTCCTCGCAGAACGCTATCCATCTCGCTCTTGCGCCTACTCACCTTTGTGCCTCTCGCTCGCACGCGGCGACGTGGAAAAATGTATCTAGTTCTGTCGAGACGACGCGGAGTGCAGTAGCAGTTAAGTTTTTTTTTCGTTTTAATAAATTTGTGGTTGTTCGTCTCGCTTAGGCGCGCGCCTGGGGCGTCGTCGAGCGAGACGGTAGATTGCCACCGGGTTACGCCTTCCGCGCGTTCGCGTTATTATGTAGGTTGCCCGCGCATTAGAGCCTCCGTGTACTGCGCGAGCGCATGTATAAAATATAATAATGTAGTAAATACGAGACTTGTTTGCGGTGTAGCCGGTTATTTATGTTCGCCCGCGGCTACCGCGCTACGCACCGCCTTCTACGCTTTTGTTCGACAGTGGCCAATTCTCTCCGTATACCTACTATCATTTACAAACAAGACATTGTTATACACAGCATATGTTTTCAAATAAGCTATTAATTTACGATTAAATATGCTAGTTATATCCTATTTTATACATTTATATATATTTTATGTTAATGTATCAAATAATATTTAAAAAAAAAGGGTTTGAAGACAATTTTAATTTTAGTTGTAAACCAAATTTAAACTTGAGGATTTGGTTCGTATTATCTCGGTCAGAAACTCATTACACTAAACCTAACGGAACTCTATATGACAGCGGACGCCTAGTTAGCAACAATATAACAAACAAATGACATTTCAATGAAAAGCTGAACAAATCTGTTATTTCGTACAAAGCTGTCACGGGCATTAGCTTCCAATCAGCTGGAACGGGGGACAAAATCAGGACAATAACCAAAAACATCAAAACATATTAGGGGATGTATTGTTTACGAAATTGGAATTCTTTGTCCCAAGCTACGGGGAGCATATAGAGTCATTGTAGGCCAACACTTTGCAGTCCATAACACTGTTACAAGACTACAGCATAGTTGGCACGAGTGGACAATACCATTCTGATACCCAATGTTTGCTTACAATGCACAAAAACAATCGGCAACTTTTATGGTGACAAAAAACAACACTAGAATACTGTTGTCTTTGTTGGAAGAATGAATGGTCGCCGACCACACCGCTCGTTTGACATGCGTTGCTAATTTCCCAATTTTGAAACCTGCCCAAAGTTGAGTTGCAATTCAACTTTATTGTATCGTTCTGAAGTGACGAATACGTATTTTTAATGACACAATTATGTCTGGGGAGCGCAATTTTTTTGACACTTACGACTAATGGAATAAATTTAGTATGTTACTTTTACGGTTACATTCGAATGAGGTTTTCGCAAAAAATATTATAAATATCAAAACGTATATGTAGATTTATGTCTCGTCCAAATCGGGTAGCAGTGCCGAGATTAATATTATATTCATTCTGAGAAATTCAAATATAAATAAAGATAGACATCTACAACAGGATAATTAATTGGACTGATTTAACATTTTCAATCGGTGTATCGACTCTGGATAACAGGTATTAATTGCTGACATCGCATCAGAAAACCTGAGAACGCTACCGGCACCATAAAAGCGAATTGTATCTCAAATCTGATCATCTGTAGACCTTATAAAGCATGTCGGCCAGCTAGCCGAACGCCTTCTAAAAATAATGTTTTGGCTCATCATTAACCCGACAATGCGACTCGATCGGTTCGTGCTTTGTCTTTTTAGTCGGTGACGCAATTCATACCGAGACGGAACAATAAAATATTACGCTTCATCAAACGATTATAAGGCTTACACTTCACGTTTTAAAATACCTTCTCATCTGCACACTCACATTGTTGATCTCCGAAAGAATTGTTCGTTGACAACAGAGACATCGATTCTATTCTTTTTTTGAATATCGATTGTAAAAAGCATTCTCATGATGCTGTGAGAACTTTCAAGAGTACAGTCGCGGCTTACATTCTTTAGGCCATTGTATGTATTATATCTACTGTCTTTGTGTCAGTGTTTAGCTTCGGCGTGTCAATAATTGTAGTCAAATTTGGAGGCGATTGTCCAACCGCGCGGTTCGGTGGAAGCATGAGAGATTATCGGATTTCTCGACGAGAACGCTGTGACAGAATAAATATAGCCAGTGCCCTAATAGAGATAATCGTTCAATTAACTGTAAGCTTGGCTAGGTTAAAAGGAAAACGAGTCGAAATTGACGACTGGCAATCAAGTCCGCTCACCAAGGTCTGCCTACATCTACCGCATTTCACTCGACCGCGCTCACCTATACTGCATTTACGTAGGTCTTTTAAGTTGCTGGAAGCGTTTTATCTTTTGTCAGGTACAAAAGAGCGAAGCAAAATCGTTTTTCCCAAGAAACCTCTACGGAATTAAAATTAAAAAGAGCGGAATTTCAATGCAAATATTTGGAATGATGAATGCTACTAATCTGCAATCTGCCACCGGATTCCTCGATGAATTCTTGTGTACTGGTTTATCGCGAACTCCGTAAATTATATGTCATCGTAGTCTTTTTTACATATCTCAAAATATTTATATTTTATCGTTTGATTTTCTATTAATATTAAGTACACTATACTTGCGTTATGCGAGTACATATACCCCATAATAAACGACCATAATCGAATTCGCTATTTCGAAACTATACTATAAATCAAGAAATATTCCATTAATCAATTCTATGCTTATTTCTTAGATTTTAATATAAGTATTGTTGAATTTTTACCTTTAGGTTATATTTTTAAACGTAGTTTATTAAATGAATTTGCATTTTTGTAAACCCTCACCTTAGGTACTTAAAAAAAACTTACAAGAATGTTGCAAATTTGATTTCTATTATTGATTTCATGGTAAACCAATATATGGTCTTCGAGCCGTAGGCTTCGGTGACTAGTCCATTCAAACTCCACATTCAGTTCTTTCACAACTATAAAACATAAAAGCTTTTTGTATCTCGTTAAGTGATGTCATCGGCTACTTGGCTTTACTTTTATATACAAATAGACAAATAAAATATATTAAATAAAATTAAGCTTACCCATTGGTGCGAATTAAAGTGACACGAGTAGAAAACACACAGATGGTAAAACTGGAGCTTTGCAACGTGTGAAATAAAATCGAAATAGCGTCCCGAACAATATAAAGAGCAGAGCGACACAACCGTTTGTAAAAGATATCAGGAAAGTATGATAGCGAATTTTAACTTTAAATATGTGAATTTGGAGACCGCACCGAAACGGACTGATACCAAAAAAGACATCGACAACTGACACCCGGCCGCCGAATAATTGTGTTTTACAAACGAAGCGAATAATAAATAATTCAATTTTGCGGTCCGCCGATTAAATTACAGCCTTTATCCATTTTGTATGATGCAGGCGACAATAAAAATGTAAATGGCGACCAACGATGTTGTAATTTACGGTGTTGAGGCTGTGATACAAGCGTGTGTCCGGCAGTCGTTAGCGGGGACCGTTTTATTATGATACCACTTTTTACTACATAAGTTATTGGGAGGTACCAATCTCGATATACTCCTCAACTCGGATTCGATCGTAATATACAATTAAGTGTATTGTTCAATTACTAATGAAAAAGTACGTATATGACATCATTTTGCTGAATGACGGTATCCTGCCGTAATAGTCCTTGGGCTAAAATTTGCTTATGAGCCTACGTCATTCATGCTACACGTTGATTTGATTTCATTGATAAATTTTCATTTATCGTTTGTATACACAATGTTATTATGTATCAAGATACACGTTTTAAAAACTTACTCGTTTATTTCTTGTATAATTTGAAGAGGATATATTAATGAAAGCTAACTATAGAAATTCGCTGCAATTAATGGGATTTCCAGCTGGTTCTGTAGTTATCCGTTCTACTGTCTGGCATACGGTCTTTTTCAAAAGCTGATTACATTGAAGTCATATTGTAACGTTATATCAAGTTCTGTTAACGAAGAGGTCCTGGTATACGTGGTACCTTTTTAACTTTATCGAGCAAAATAATCGAGTTAAAGCATAACACGTATTTTTACTAAAATATATTGTGCTCAATGCTTTTACTCATTTATATAATTAACTTTCTTCGTACTGGGCATATACCAGGAATATGGTCCATGATGATCCTACATGAGACCAATGTTTCATATATCATTCATATGCCTTTGAAACTATTGCAGAGAAATCTCAGACAGGCATCTCAGGTAGGTATACGTAGATAGTTGATATTTTACTGCACCCTTAAAACAACAGATGATAACAGATTGATCATAGATTTCTGACATCCGTACATTAAAACTCCAGATCAGTATGAAAGGCCAAAATTGAGAACATTAGCGTGTAGTTCATTTTAAATTTTCTTACCATAAATGTTGTTAATAATTCAGTTTATAATACCACGTTTTGGATAACCCTGCTTTTTGCACTTGTAACTTAGTATCATTGAACAAGTAGCGTACGTTAATAAGCTACTTTGTTTTAAAGTTTCAATTACCATACAAAATAATTTCGTAATATAAATTCGGACAGACAGATATGTATGCATATTAACATAATATTAAATGGTAGGTAGACATACTTAATGCAGTAATCTATGCGATGACTACCTACTCAACTCGAGGTAACTACATTTTTTGCTTTTTACATAAATTATAATTGAAATGTCACCAAGAACATTTTAAAGTCGTTTTTTGTAAACTTATTTCCTTCCTTATCTGTCTTGAGGCCAGATGTTTCTATTTCCATTCGCCAGAACAGATGGGGATGCCAAAAAATCAATTTACAGGTTATTTAATGAATGTATTATGCAGATTTAATCGATTTTATTCTTCGAATATCGATAAATCTATAGAGGCGAGACAAATAAGTCATAACATTGGAAAACCAGGTAAGGGCAAGGCCAGATGATTCCTCTTTTTGTAGGTATCAATAAAATAATCGACTTGTTTGGAATAAAAAATGTACATC
>DWTU01001538.1:0-13039 GCA_018251515.1 Cecropterus confusis | reverse complement strand
CACCTATTTCTAGCGTGTAGCAGTTTTTGCGTTTCGTCGGTGTGGTTGCGGGCTTACTTTCAGATAGAATGTGTGTTCTGTATGAAGTTGCTTACAGATGTCCATGGGCGATAGTAACTACTTACCAGGTGTACAGCATCGTTTGGTACTTCAATCAAAACTTCCTTCATTTATTCTGGGATCAATATTTGTCATTATTTACAAAAAAATCCATAAGCAATTCATAAAACCACCCGATTCAAAAATATATGCAACAATTTTATTATATAGGTCTGTAGAGTATAGTGTAATTTATTAATTTTAGGCAAAAAAATATTTTATACATACATATCATAACAACATTTTTCATATCATTAATGATTTAATTATGAAAATAATACACGTTACTATCTTCTGTGTAAAGGTTAATAGTATCACAATATACCTTTAACAATTGAGTAAAATTATTGTGAAATAAGTTAAGTCAGTACCGACAAGTCAGGCGTACAAAAAATAAAAATCGCGAAGCATAACACAGAAAAATACATTTCTAAAACACAGGCGGACATCAAATTTATTTTAATTATTTCTCGCAATTGTTTGAAATATTATTACATAGCTTGCCTCATTAACGTACAGAACTGAACTGAGATACTGAACAGAAATTATGAATACTCTATACACGAGCGCATAGGATCGAAGTAGTTGGACATAGGCCAACCAAAATAGTGCTATAATCACCACGTTTGGGTATCCGTAAACAAACTAGTGACCGAGCGAAGACTACACAGTTAAAACAAAAAGGTTCGGGTTCAGCTTCGGTCAAGTGTTGGCTAAAAACAGGTTACGGCCGAAGATTCGGTTTCGATCAGATGTCATCGAATCTCCGGAAGATTCGAAGATTTCTAACCGAAACTCGTTCGAAATATGAACGTATTACCTTACGTATTACATTACGTAACTCTTGAATTGAGTTTATATACATGTTACAGTTATGGTTTCATTCGAAAAATGTTTAGGTGGATCAGTAATATTGACTACAATGAGTAAATAACGCTGCAGGAAGACGTGACTGTGACTCAGGTGGCATTGATGTCTTGATAGCATTAATTTAAATAAAAAGCTAAGTTACTAAAGTCATACTCACTTCGCACAAATATGATGGTTGCCACAAATTAAACTGCAGAGACATTGTCTTGTTTAAAGAAAAAAGTTACAAAAACATCATACTCTAACTTTTTTACATAATATAATATCCTTATATATCTAAGTGATGTTATCTATATAAAAATTACTTACCATAACAATCTTATATACAGTAAATTTCCAATACAACATAAAACTTGTAAACGCAAAATCGTCGAAATCTTGTTATCAATTTGTTATAAGTTTCTCAATGGTCGTAAGGAATGCCATCCACATCGTTCCAAGTAATCATCGATTCCCGTAACAATCTGTAGGTAGATATCGACTTTACAATAATACTGCGATTGTTGTGGAAGAACTAAAGGACGGCCACAAAGAGAATTAATTTACCTATAACATATAACGTTAATAAGAATGGATGTGGTATATATATTTCATGTGTGAAATATGGAAATAAACTAACGACCGAATAAACACGGTCGTCAGTTTAATTCCGTAGAAAAGGAATCCATTGCTCAATTAAAATAAAAACACCAAAAATACGATTTACCTGAGTATCGCAGATTTGCGGAATTTACTGTGAAATTAACCGTCAGTAACAAAATGAACCGACTAGTTACCTATGTACTTAATTAATTAATTTTGAAAACGTTAAAGCTCCGTTTAAATCTTCAGGCATAGAACGTTGGAGACGTCTGCAGTGGCAGAACAATATACAATTTATCTACACATGTTGTATTTGTATCTACCATATCAGATGTGCGTTACCTGTCAAAATATTATGAATAATAATACTTTTTATTGTATCCAGAAAGTATAAATAACAAGAAACAAATTTAAATAACAAAATTGAAGGCGGCATTTATTACTGACAGCTGATTTCTAAAGATAACCTTACGGTAAGGAGTTAAGGTAATATATAACTATAAAATAGGTGAGGTGCAATAATTTTGAGAGTAGATTTACAAAATGAAGTTAAGGAATAAATCAAATAGGAAATGATTAATAGGAGAAGGAGAAGAAGAAAATATTATATAAAAATGTGAACTTGTCTGCGTGGCAGTCATTCGATTTTTGAAGATGTAAATGAACTCTAACTCATAGTCCACAACAAGACTTATTTTGTGATAAGTTTTACCGCATCCATTTATACCTACTCCACGTTCTCCTAGCGACGCGAATAACGGACCAGAAAATTCGATAACGGTCTTATATAAGATAACTCTAAATAATGATATAATAAAAATAACGTAGTGTTGATAATCGCACTGTTAGCTACAAATCAAACCAGATAGACAGAATATTCCCATAATTATAATAAAAACGTTTCAAGGTCGTAAAAACATTTTAGGAATTAATTCCTATTGCTCTTCATCGAGTTACTTTTCTAAATTACATATAGCTAAAAATAGATCTTATGTTTGTTCTAATCTGGACAGCAATCCGCCCATCTATCCATTGTAACGATCTGTCACACAATCAATTAAATTAGTATGTTCTAAATGACGAAAAACTCCGCTAAAAACCTGTTAAAAGGAATATAAAAAAATAATCATGTGCACATAACAGTCTGTGCATCATAGTAATCGATAAAATAAATTTATTCAAAATTGCAGAATAATTTCACCCATTTGTTTAATATGGCACTCAAATACTGATTACGTAAAAAACGTTACTTTTTACATTACTCATTAATATTTTGTATTTAATTATAACATTTAAATCTGTAGGAATCATATGTAGAAAAAGAATAAAGAACACTTAATACTGGCGAATTTTGTAGACAACTTAGTTAAAAATAGCATAATAAATATAAAAGATCGCGGTATTATAAAACGATAAATATATGTGACATATAAACAAAATCTGCACTTGTTTCCAAGCGATAACTCGGCTTAAAATGACAAGCAAACAGATAAGGATTGTTTAATATTGTGAAACTGATAGGTATTATCGACCGCGTATACATTCAGTTACCCTTTAGTATCTCGAAATAATCCTATTTTATCAGTGTAATAAGAAAACGTTCAACATGCCTTGTTTCAAGATTTTAACGAATATCCCTAAGAACAGCATCCCAAAGGATTTTATGGATAAAATAATTCCTGTACTCGCCAAAGCCGTGAGAAAATCAGAAGATGTAAGTTTCTTTTTCATTGCTTGGTCGCTAATTAGCTCGCAAAGACTTTGTGTCTACGGTTTCCTGTTTTAAATAGCATTTTTATTTATATGATTTTGCAAAATATTAACTTTTCCCTTTGACGTAGTAAATATTATCTTAATTTTAATTTTAATACCAGAGATACTTTTCGAGTTATGCTGCAATTTGTTTGTAATTTTATATGTAATTTATTTTTGCGTTGCTCGTACTTATAAAATAAACATAATAAGCTTAAGAATATTTTTTAAATTAATGAGGAAAGAAGATAGCCTGTACTCATAGTAAACAGTTATTTACTTATTGTATTGTGTTGTATATATTGTTTGTTGTTGTTGTTGTTGTTATATAAGTTATATGCATAGGCATAATGCTAGTACCTGTTGGTCGAACCTGCAGCCTAGAGACCAGGGATGTTATGGATATGAAATTTCGGATCTAAATACGGATACGGATATAGGAATAATATTTTACCGGTCTTGGATACGGTTATGGTTATTTTTTTCGGATTATCCGTTAGTTTCGGATAGTTTCGGTTACGGGTATTATATTTTTAAGGAGTTTTAATCGTAAAATACAAATCAGTAATAATTTGATTTTATTTCTGTGTTATGATTATCTATTACAATCAGTCATATCAATTATAATTATACGTGTTATTTACTAAAACTAAAAAAAACATGTCTCTTTTATTTTATAATTTTATATTGATTCGGATATTTTTTTATTTCGGATATCCGACAGTTTTGGTTAAGGTTACGAAGCTCCATAACATCCTTGCTAGAGAGTAGAGACACTAGACCCAGGACCGTTCGAAATGTCGATAGTCGATAATTTTTGAGCGTAACAGTGCTGCAATGCCATGCACCTGCAAAATATAAAAGCATCTACAACTTCCCATTTATAGGAAAATGATAGCACCTATGTTTTTATCCATTTATTTGGACAACCATTACTTATTTTGTAAAAAATACGTTACATAAAGTACTTTAAGTAGTCTATTGTCTTAAACTTGTTTGTTTATTACTTATTTAATCGTTAACATCTCACTCAGTTGAAACAATAATGACATGATACTAGAAATTCGTAGGAACGATGCCATAAGCAAAAATATACAAAATACGATGTAGTTTGATTTTTGATATTATTAGTAGATTCTAATACTAATCAAAATCCTAACCCAATCAGCATATTTCAGAAATTTGTATGCGTGGTAACGAGTGACTGTCACTTGACCTTTGGGATGGAATCCACGTTACCAGCTGCCGTTGCTACCCTGGAATCCATTGGCCACATAAGTCCTGAAGATAATAGAGTCATAACGAGAGAGCTATCAGAATTCATGGAAAGGGAAATGGGAATCAAGTCTGAAAGGTAAATGGCATAATTAAATATACGTTATATTCTTTAGAAAGTGTATAAATTTTATAAATGACTTGAAAATTTGAAATCAGCATAATATAACGTTATTGTTCAATTATCTATATTTATATATATCATACATTTGCAACTTCAAAAATATTTAAATATTACCGATCAACTATCTCCTTTATATAAAAGCTATCATAATGGAGGTACTGAAACTTATATTTAGGTAAAAAAAAACACAATTTATTTTTTAACATTTATTTCAACTTATTCATATCCTACTACAATAAAATTCATCAAAATTACACACTAATCGTATAGATCTAGTTTAAGCAACTTGAGACGAGAATATACCTAAATTGGAATATACCTAAATTTAAACAACATGTTATAATGTAATTAAATGAACCTTATCAAGTTTTTGAAAAATACATTTCTTAAAGCATAAAGCGCCTTCAATAAAGACGACATTTAAGTAAATCAATATTGAACAACTAAACTAGTTCTCTAAAGATTTCTCAAATATATGTAAATGATAACATAGATTTAATTTTATATATGTAATAAAACAATTTTTACTCGGTATTAATACTTGATTACGGTGATTAAAATAAATGAATGGAATGTAATAATATTAACCAAATCGAAAGAACTTCCTGCTTCTTCCAGGACTATATACGAGTATTGAAAGTAGAGAATTACCTAAAACTTAAACATTGAAAGAATAACGTCCACAAGTACAACATGCATATTATTATAGAAATTCCACATAGAATGATATTAAATGCAATTACAGACTAAATCACTAATTCAAAGTCGACTAAGACTAAATACGGATCGCATTCTACAAATACAGTAACAGATTAATAACACATATATATTTTCATAAGCTTTTATGATCTACAAGCGCATAACGTCGGTAAAGGAGGCGTAATTATTAGCGATACTAATGAATTTAAGTCATAAGAAAAAAATTATAATGTTTTCCATTAAAACATAAAACACTAAATATAATGTTTGAGATAAACTACATAGTTAATTTTTTATTTTTTGATGACCAAAATAATAATTTAAACCCACTCATTATTTCCCTTGAATTATAAGAACGATCAACATCAATAGGAGAAAGATGTTCAGCCAAATTTTTGAGTAACTTTATAACAATAGACTTATTTGAATAATACGAGTACATAAAGAAGCATTTTGGACCGGCTTAGTATATACGCCAGTTATTATTCTAGTTAATAAATTTTAAATGAATAGGTAATTTCAATATGACGTTTCACATACTTTTACAATGTGCACAGTGTTCACCTAGAGTATTATCGTGTTAATCAATTAATATCTTACTTTGAACTTATTCATAACAATTTTAAATGGAAAGTCCATCCATCTTAAATGGAAAAGTGTTTCCTTTTAATCAGATCGTCTTCTTCGTCGACAAGGATAATCTTCACCGCCCTATTTGATCTGGCGGCAGCACCTTCTTCTTCCGTCCACTGGCGTTCATCAGTTGCTTGACTAGTAACAGCTGCGTCCTCGTCCCAAGTAATTGAGCTTGTTTTGAGGCTTTGCCATGCTGCCTGTATCTCATTACTGATCTCTCTAATATCTTCAACTCCTTCATATTCTTCATTCCCCAATCCGTCTCCATTTTCAGTATTTTCATTGCTGTTAGTGCGTACAACGGGACTTCCTTCTCTCTCTAACAGTATTTGGTCAGTCAATTCATCGTCATCCAATTCTGAATCTGACACATTAGCATATGTATCGCTTGAAGATTCTTTCTCCATTTTTCTCAGAACACGAGATGCTTTGGACTTCCAGTTGCTGAGATTTCTCAGTGCCATTATATACATTGGCTTCGTATCAGGTAATATTTTATAGAGCATACTGTAGCATGGTACACATATTTGACTAAGGAAACCAACCTATAAGCAAAAGGACAGTACATATATATTTTTTTTTTCTAAAATCAATAATTAATGTAAATTTAAATAAAATTGGCCGTAGGTAAGTTACCTGGCTAGAAGGTTGTTCATCAGGTTTATTTCTGTCCATCATTGGAATCGGTTTTTTTCCTGCAGCCCTTTCTTTATCACCCTGATCGTAAAACTCCTCAAATATAACCTTGACTGTTTTAATTTGTATCTCCCAAGGTTTTGCAGATGCAGATAAATCTGCTGCTGTCATAGAAATAGCCATCGCTAAATCTCTGTAAATGTAAAAAAAAGGTTTATCAATATTACTTTACCATTTTTAATTACTTGATAAATAAATGCAATAAAAAACAGAACTAAAACAACCTATTATGGACTTAATAGGACTTATGGACTATTAAGACTTGACTGCTATAAACAATAATTTAACGGGCAAAAAAGAAGTATCTACTAGTATAATGAAAAAGTATATAACAAAACTTATATAAAATATATAAAAGCCCTCTACACAAAAAAAGAAAAACATTTAAGACGGAAAAAAGGGCCATAAAATTTCGTAAAACTGTAATATTTAGATCTAAGTGACTTTGCGCTGCGCTTACATTCATACATACATATCAGGGAGTAAGAAGAAAGAGGAATGTTTTTAGTCGGTATGGGTTTCCTGATCGAGTCATTAACATCAACATCAACAACAGACCCTATGGTACGTAAAAGTATTATTAAACCACTTAATAATAATAAAAAAGTACATAAATTCATATTTAAGCTGATATACACGTTAAAGTACATCCTACCTGTGTCCAGAAACAGCCCAGTTAAACTTAGGATGCTTAGCTTTTCCATCATGGATTAGCTTGAGCTTCTCCAAGTTAGGGAAGAACACTGCCAAATCAGTAGCGAGGATGCATTGTCTTATGTAACGCAGAATATTCTTGTACTCTTCGCTTGAGAAATGGGAAAAGATGTTATGGCCATCCTATTGAAAATAAAAATATCATAATGAAATACACACGACATGTTAAACATAAATATTACATCAAATTATTACACAAATTTCAAAATATCAAATGAATCAATTGAAGAATTCATTTAATTGCACGATGTTTCATAATCTATGTACAAACTTTTGACTTGTCTTATTCTTGTTGTTTAAATATCTATATAAGTCTGCAAAAAGGAATAACCTGCTCAGTCATTTAAACAGGTGAATCTTGCAAGCCACTTTGGAGCCGCATAACCACAATAATTTAAAGTTTATCTTGTCAATCCATTATTGTCATGGGGCACGGGTCTTCTCTCAGAATGAGAAAGTTTCAGGCCATAGGCTACCGCGAAGGCCAAGTGAGAATTGGTTGACTTTAAAATTTATGAACTTACCTAATATGATCATAGAATACACAAAATGTACAGTATTTGCGTTAATTACCTCGTTTTATATTTTACTCGTTTACTCGATTTCAGTGAATCGATAAAATAAATAATATAGAATCCATTTACAATTAGACCAACCTGCTGCAGAATAGTAACAGTGATATTGAAGTGGTGATGTTCCAAAGTTGATGTGGTGTACATAGCTGCAAGGGGCGATGCGGTCTCACTCATGTATTTATTTGTGTAACCGCGGTGGTCCAAGTCATGGCATAAGCACGCCACGAACAAAGACAAACGCTAAAATTAAATGTTATATAATAATCTTAGTTCTCAATATTAAAAATACATTTTAACATACAAATAAATTTGTAACATCATAATGATTTGATTATTAAACTGTATTTATGGTTGTTACATACATATAGCATGACGAGAATAAAACAATCTAATCTAAAGCGAAATTTGCATTTAGTTTAAAGAAAAAATATTCGGGGACTTTCTTAAAGCGCTGATATAAAAGTCAAGTTATATTTTTTTTACCAAGAAATCACCATTTAATAAATAAATCACCACGTTACTGTAAATTGTTACAAGTATTTAACTCAATTTGCCGTAATTTTGACTTCGGTCTCTTTCGTTTTTAGTGAGATATTTAGATATAGTGAAAACTATCTCATGTGTATATAACGCGTTTGTATATGTACAATGTTTTCTTTACACTAATGGTCGAATAATTTTTAAATAGTGAAAATGTGCGAAGTGGTTAATAAACTGTTGCATTACCATTTCATAATCAAATCGATTTTGAGTGTCATTCTTCAGTATGACGTACATAGCATGCGCGACCGACCACCCATGATCAAAATTATGGTATGGTACAGTTCTGTAATTCTTCTTCACTGTCAAGATGAATCTGGTCAGTGTCATGATATCGAATTGAGACATGTCAAACAGGTCACCGAACATCTTTATAGCAGCTTTGCATTTATCCATGTCATCGAGCTGGTAAGGATCTAAGTAGAAGTCATTGACGTTCAGAGTCAGTTGTTGTTCATCTGTGAGAATGGCTTTCACCTCATGTTCCTTGCAAGTGTTATGATAGCTCAGTACTTCAAGAGCAACTCTGTACTTCTGTTCCTTCCTTATAATTTTGTCGTACAAGCGAGCATGATGGAGAGCAAGACCGAAGAATGTTGAAAATATTTCAAACGACACTTCATCTTCATGGTCGAAGTTATTATCGTCCCGCTTGTTCACCATTTGCACGACGCCTATAACTTTTCCTTGTACTTTGACCGGCATGCAAAGAATACTTATAGTTTTATATCCAGTAGCTTCATCCACCTCTCTGAAACAACATATTAGTTTGTTATTTATATTTTATCCTTATCTACAAATTATTAACCACTTATTACTTATAATTGCTTTGAACATTTAATGACAGCATTTTATAGGCTTTGACAGATTAGCGTTGGCATAGCTTTAGTTTGCCTCTCCGTCATGATATTTAAAATAATCAAGATAACAAGATTAACACGATAACGCTTTAACTAATCAATTAAGTATTTTTATGTATTGAGTGAGGAAACGAAATTTAGAATGCAATTGAACTCTATCAGACGTACAAATAAATTCACATACCTATTAAATCTGTAATCAGAATAGGCATCAGGAATATTCATGGTCTCTCCAGATAACGCGACGTGACCAGCTATACCTCTGTTGATAGGCATTCTTATTTCCTTTTTCTCCATATCCCGTCCTTGACCAGGTTCAAATTTCAGATCAAACACTGTTGACACCAGCTCAAAATTCCTATAATCTACGAGAAACAGAGATGCACGATCTGCATTCACCAACCGCTGAGCAAATTCAAGGATTCTTTTGATCAATTGATCGAGAGATACCATCTCTTCAAAGATTGCCCTGAAATAAGTTTATTAAAAATTACCTATCATGATATTATTCTAAGTACTTAATAAGAAAACAGATACTCCAATATTATATGTACAAACAAGTACGTTATTGATTAGACTGAAATATTTGGGATGACACCTTCAATATAACTGCCTCCGCGTAATGCTCAGAATCATGAAGTTTCATAATATAATATCTTGCCTATTCCTGATGTGTAATTTAAATTCAAAAAGAATTAAAAATCTGCTTTAAATAATTTATGTTTTATGTTTATATTTGTTGGGCACTGACATTGTCAGTAAGTAGAACTTAATACCCACTTTTAGTACGTTTTTAAAAGACGCTAATGGACGTTATTTTAATGAAGGGAATGGAACCGCTAGGAAGAGACTGTCTAGAAATACTTACTTTACGACATCCAGTAAAAAATCAGACATGTTACGCTCTCGTTTTTTGTCCAAGTACAAATTGCAGTAGTGTAGTATCAAACTGCCACAGACGAGAAAATTTGAACTCGTGTCTTGGTCCTTTTTAGTAAACTCTCTATCGACTCTCCACATTTCAATTACATAAACAGTTTTACCATTTGCAGATAATATTGGTTGGTACAATACGTAATTACTTTGTTTCTGCAAATCAAAATAATGCGATAAAAATAGTATAGGTAACATAAGGTTAATTTATTGTATGAACATTCCAGTCATGTGAGTATTCATAGAATGATTGGTGAAAACGATTTCATTATAACATAGTTTTAATGAATATAAAAAGAAAGTTTAAAAACTAAAACCCGACTACTAAAACACGCTCTAAAAAGTACGAAATAAGAAAATGGAGACTATTTTCTGAAATTATAATGAACAAACTATTAAAAATTTACCGGCTAATAAATAAACAACTTACACGTATTATATTTTAACGTATTTTTATACGTCATACTGATAGAGATTTGTGTGAAGGAAAGCCGTGGTCGTATGCCACCCGTGGCAAAAGCATATTCATTATAATAATAAAATAAAATCAAAGTGGCAATTCTTATAATATTTTTATTTCCATGGCTCTGAATGTGGAAGATCTAAATATGTTATCTTTGTTTCTTGTTGTTATCGTTCGGTATAGAGTAACGTTATCGTAATTATATTCATACTCCTTGTGCTATAGGTATTTAGGCTATTAGGTATTTTATGCAAATAAAGTAATAATAAATTTTCATATAAATATCGACAGACATTGTTTTATCCTTTCTTGTAGGATTATAACTCAAAATATTTAACTCTCTCACGTCATTTCTCTCTAGGTTAGTGTTTTCAAACGTCGGCGACAATGTCTCTTTGTTGCCCTCGCAAGAGGCGATGAAAGGTTAAATAAAAAATAGATTTTCTCACCGTCTCTTATTTTTGTTGCAAAATATATTTTTTCGTTTGTGGGCCTGTTACCAAAAAAGCGAACATAATCATTTTAAAAGTGGACGGTAAGTAAACCAAAAAGTTTGAGAACCTCTGTTTAAAGCGAACAATGGGGGATTTACCAATGCATGTCGTAGTAGTGTGTACACAACAATTGTGTTATTCTAAATTAAGTCTTATGTTTAGAACGTAGACGACAAAGTTAGTAAGTAATATATAAAGATATTTAATGCACAATAAAGTTCTTAAAAACTCGTTTACAAACTTATGAGTGCTTGTGATTATGTTTGTGACCGCAGAACTCAAAAGTAAAATTGGTATATTGACTTGGTTTTTGCAAAAAAATCTATATATGTAACTATAGTATAGTCCCGTGAGTGGGAAAGAGAGAGAAATACAAACTTCGCCGCTCGAGGTCTTATGACGCAAACTGCGCGGAGAAAAAAATTATACTAAGTGTTTTTTTAATATTATGCCAAAAGAATGCTATGCAAAGTAGATTGATAACTCGCATGATCTGTTTTTTTTTTGGAGACATGAGATTCTAATCAACGTCCATTTTGTAAGAATTGGAATTTCAAATAACTTACCAGAAATAATACGATGTATCTTGTTCCTTGTCTCTTATCACTTCTTCATTACGTACTCGATAATTGTTATCGTTTTGTAACGTAGCGTACATTTCTTACACTCACTGACACAAATATCATAATGAAATAAAATAATTTATTACAAAATAAATTACAACATACTTAATTAAAGACCTTGTCGGTGTAACGATATTTTGTAATTAGCTGTGATTTGTAAGTAGTTTATATTACACGCTTTTTATTAGCTTCACCTGTATGTTTGTTTGTTGTATGTTTATAACCGACTCGTTTGGGCGCATTTTCAACCACTTTAAACCGTCAGATCCGTTCAAACTTTGTAGATTTATCGAGGACCTATGACAATCCACTAATTTGATAAAAAATTTCCATTTTTCAATTTGAAAAATAAGATTTTTGTTAATTCTATATAATTTTCATCTATAGTCGATAAGACAGTAATTTTAATTTATCTTTTGCCAATTTATTAATATTGACAATTTTTCGAAGACCAAAAATAATTTTATTAATTCAACAAAGCAAATAATAGTCCGAAAAAAATGTAAAAAATGGATTTTAGTTAAAAACACACTTTTCTAAAAATAAAATACATTTTATTTATTTACACTATTATTAATTTACATTTATTTTTCAGTAATCAGTTAACCGTTATTCTTTACAACGGTTATTTCCGATACTTATGCGATTTCTAACAAACAGAAAAACAGACAGGCAAAAATTGTAAAAATTGTAGTAATTAATACTTATCTGATCCCTACACTCCTTTTTTTGCAAAAATATTCAATGTACCGACACGTGGAACTTTTTTTTATTATATTTATGGATTATTATCTCCACGAAATTAAAATATGCAACGTTGCTGTTTCTGAAGGTATAGTAATGTAAGCAGTATTACGACTTAGAGGTACTTGTACTTGAATTAGTTACCAACGGCCGCTCGGCACAAAGTAGGTGCGCAATAGGGCTACCACTTCTTGATTTCGTTTCATGCGCGGGTGGCTGGTGGCAGCACACCGTTCGTGTCCGTCCAACCGAGCGCGAGCGTGGCACCCATGGAACTGTGGGTATACTGACACAGACCGACATATGCTGCCTTCTCAGGGTTGCTGGCTGAGCGGTTCGAGTTCCCACTCTAGCCGCCCG
>DWTU01001537.1:0-13040 GCA_018251515.1 Cecropterus confusis | reverse complement strand
GGCCGTCGGTTAGTGTAAATAAGTGATGAACCAAATAATGAATTACCGTCAACCCATTATTGTCCCACTGCTGGGCACGGGTCTTTTCTCAGATTGAGAAAGTTTCAGGCCATAGTCCACCGCGCTGGCCAAATGCGGATTGGTATTTTTTTCGTACAAACAACCTTTTACCCTTTCCTTTGAATATAAAATAAACACTATCGTTAGTTTTATCGTCCTAATCTATAAAGATTATTGGTCGCAAGTTTAGTGTAAGTCTATTCAATAATAATGGAAAAAAATAAAGGATTTTTATTTCAGCTGTTTACGACTGTATGATCTCCAATGATAATTAAACAAAGTAGTATATGTAAGAAGTTGCATTAAAATATAATAATATAAATAGAGAAAAGAAAATTGAATTCCTGTCCATAAATCTGTTTAGAATTTTAATTATTTTTTATACTGAAATGAGAAACAAATTTATATAGCAGTTCGGTTTATTGTATAAAATATTTCACAATTAATTACACTGATGCGGGGTTGGTCCGCAGCAATCTCATTAAAACTTCCTTACCTTCTTCAAGTTCCATATTACTGTAACTCACATGGACTGCTTAGTCCCAATGTATACAGTCTGAAAATTCAATTAGTGCAAAGTTTTCCATATCTAAATATATTAAATACAGTTTTAAAAGTGAAAGGAAAACCAAAAATTCTAAGAGTTACGCTTACAGCTATTTTTCAAATTTTCACCCACTAAATGGAGGGATGGGGCTTTTACATTATATTTGTAATTATGTTACTGTTTTAAATAACTATGTATTAGTGTTATGGCTATGTTATGTGTTAGTGTTATGGATCGGGAGGGGAGGGGAGTATTCGACCAGGTATTCGGGGGTAAGACGACTCTTCATCTTCATCTTTCATTCATTCATTCCGTTTTACCCGACTGCTTTGGCACGTGGTACAGCCCAAACGGCATACCGGATTGTGACGTATGACATATCATTAGAATCGTATCAGTTTGGAAAGTGACATAGGCTACATAATTTTTAAAAATGGTGTCTGCAAATAAGGGAAAGAGGAGGGGGGGGTGGGGCAGTGATGACTTTTTTATTACCGCGACAATATAGGTATCAAATGAAAGCTAGTAACTAGACCATTCTAAAAACGTGTGTATTATAATAATTACTAATAACTATTATAATAATTCGCGATATAGACTATAAATATATTTTCATTTAATTACATTCAAAACTTTTGGCTTAATGCTATTTCAAACACACAGACAACCAGTCGGACAAAAACCTAAAAATTATAGAATTTTCTATTATTATATATCTTGTCGGTCCGCCCATATTTTTGCGGCATTATACAATGTACAGTCACGTAGAAATTTTATTTTTATTATATGTATGGATTAATGCTTTTTTGTAAAATTTGTGCAACAAACACATTGCAACATACACGTAGGAGTATATAATAGATCGTATAATACATTTAAGTTAATCCTCAAATGTCGGTTACGCATCTGTGTCTTTATATAAAGACGTGTGAGTCTACGTGCGAGATGCCGAGATAATTTGCTTCCAAGGCATTTTATGGAAAGTTCTTCCACGTTGTTTCTTAATAAATGTACAATAAGGACTACTACAAACTTGAAAAGGTTGTCCACTTTTAATTAGTAATTTAGTTTCTGTACATTAGCATCTATTTGAAAACATGGTATAGCAAAAACTTACCATATTAGAACCGCACATTCCTCATATATAAAAATCGATTAATTAGGCTCCATTAATAACATAACTATTACAAATTACATTTTTTATATTCTAATAATATTTCTATATTCTCTTTTTGAAATATTTAAAATTTAGCCTGCATTTCCTCGAGCTTACATTTAACTTGATTTTAGATACTTAGGTTCTTTATTACTGAAAATAAAACTACCAATGATAAAAAACAAATCTTACCGTTACCTTCGTCTTTGTCATTGTTTCAGAGTGAAATGGGCAAAGCAATTAAATCACAGAATCAATTTGGCCAATAAATGTACGAAGAAAATTCGTACGTACAATTCGAGCGTATAAATTAAAAATGTTCTATCGAAGGAGACACAAATAAATGAGAAAGTCACAATTTTAATCAAATCTGTGTTTATATTTGTTTTATTCAGTGTGATACTTGAAAACAAATAAGCAATTCATTAACTAATGGGCGATGAAGTCGAATGAAGCATGCGTCGCTAATTGATTTGTTCAGCGGCCGCGCCTTTTTAAAAAGAAAAATTTTATGGACACGATTTAATATAGATATTACTAGAAACTGTTATAAGCGTTGGACTCTTCGTGATGCAAATATAAGGTAGCTATACCTACTTATCTATTTCTGATTACAGCAGCAATGTATAGTTGTTGTGCAGCTGTTAATGATTGCGGTGTGGACGTTTTGGAGTATTTGGAAATCAAATTCAGGTAGGTTTACCATCGTATTTGGTTTTAGTTCAGTAGCTGCTACGCGCTACAAAGTTTAAGGAATATAAATACTAAGTGTATAAATTATGTTTATAACCATAAAACCATTATTTTCGGTTACTTATCAGAAAAGGAGGAGGATAGGTCATTAACACGCTGCCCAATTTCGAATGAGTAATTTGACTCATTTTTGAGTGTGGTGTTTTATGCAGTTTTTTGCCGTTTCTTTTCTATGACGAAACACTTTACGAGGTGGTTGTAATTATTGACGTTTAAATACAATTCTGTTAAAGACCTACTTTGAATAAACGTATTTGATTTTATATCTGCAGACATTGACTACGGTGTACGTTACGATACTGTACAATAGGTATAAATCCGATAGTAGGTACACATTATAATGAAGAATAATTTGTCTGCTACGACACGCGTCTGTCACGTTTAATGGTTTTATATATGTAAACGGGGCTTAATCTTAATAAGTACCATTTCTGCCTAATAACAGCAGTGTTAAGCGCTGCTTTGTTTTAGTTCGAAGTGTGTGTTAAGGGAGACATATGTACTTATCTGAAACGGTCCAACTTAGTCCTCAGTCCGTGGCAACCCATATGTGGCCAACCTCACGTAAGACTGTGACTTTATCTTGGGTTGATTACAGATGTATTTGTTTCTTACTTCAATATAGTAAAAAACGTCAAGTATTCGTCAATCAATAACCATGTAGGTAGTACATTACGTACCTTCTAACCGAATGACTTCTGCAACGAAGTACAAAATGCAATTTTGCACCGACTAAACAAAATTTCTACCGAACTCTTGTCATCAGCATTTTGAACAGTAACCTCATTGTCATGTGCCGTGGTCGATGTGTTTATTGAATGATTTTGTTAATTAAAATCGTCATGATGTGGTTTTATTTATGTAATTTGTGAATTGCTTTGGTTTCTGTAGCTGTATTTTAAAATATAGACGTACGTAAGTAACATTTTTTTGTTATACTTTGAACAGTAACGGTTTGTGTTAGGCCGATTTTTAATAACATATTTTATATATGTAGTTACAATAAAATGTATTATGAGAACGCTTTGCTATATAAAATGGAGAACAAACATACTTATACATAAAAACGAAATATACTTTTCAAAATCCTTTTTCAGGATTTGCTATTATCAATTATAATTATGTTAAGGTCTAACAATTATGAATACAACGACATCGATTTTATTATAACGAAACATTTTTAAAACAAACCATTGTCTCAAAAAAACTATGTATATATGTTAATATATAATCGATTTATTTGTAGTGATATACTATTGTGATTTAATAATATAATAATCTCAGTTTTCTAGCAATGAATAGCAATATTACGAAATGATATCAAGTGGAATATTATACATTTTTAGTTACGTTTTAAAATAACCTTTACGTACGTGTGATGACGATATAAAAATAACGTAGAAAATGTTATCTCGGCGGTATAATGTAATTTTATTTTTGTAACTCTCACAAAAATTTAATACCAAAAATATTATGAAATCACTAACAGAAATGTGCAAACTTTACAGTATCCTAAAATATAATAAAAAAACATAACATTTATAAAAATAATATTATATTTGGGTATTTATAGTAATAGTTGTAAGTTGTAGTATAAAAAGGTAATACTATACCAAAAACTTATTGGACGTGGATAACAGAGATAATGGGATAGTAAAGTATGAAACACGAGTAGGCTGTAGGGTTGTCATCGACTTCAGTTAAAACAAAAATATTCACTTTTTCACTTTTAACACAAGCATTCATTTAACTTTCCTTGTTAGTTCGCTTGTTTGTGAGGGTCAAATAGAATTCAAGTGTTATGTAAAATTTCAATTGGAACTAGTTAAACCACCCGATTTAGCTGAAATTTTAGTTTTGGATGACAAAGCATAATTAGGTTAGTGAAGTTTTTTTTTAAATCCAATATGGCGGACAGCCCATGATGGCGGACCCCTATTATATGGGTCTTAAGCGAAATTGATATGTCGTACTTTCATAAGATTACATTTTTTTCGTCCTAACCACTCCATACATTTCTTAAAAAGGTCATCGGCTGGCAACGTCCTCGGTTTAACCCACCTTAAATAATGCAACTTAAAAAGTCGTTAGTAAAAAAACACTTCCAACCCTGGTCTTAACATTACCTACTGAGCGTCGCATGGTCTGATTATTACGAACGTAATAAGCGTTATTGTCCTATCGTCGTCTAAGCAATAACAGCCACATTGTTTTTTTATTAAATATTGATGTGGAGTTGGGTAAGCACTTTATTATTGCGACTAACGAAAACACATATTGTTATGGATGACAAATTATTTGTTTAATCTGTGCAGCATTAGACTTTTTATAACGTAAACCTAAATTAACAAAAGAACATGCAGTTCCGGACGAAACAACTTTATGTAGAACAGGAATTCTATCTGAAGTGAATCTGAACAAACGTTTCAGTTCAGACTTCCAGAGGCCTAAGATAATCGCCTCATGTGTAAATGAACTAGCACCTTCCACCGAATCTGCTTAAATCTAGAATAAGTTGTGACGGTGGTAACTCCGCGGTTGAAATATACCTTGAACTATTATAATATTACACTTATGTACACACTATATTACGCAAAGGTAAAAATTGTTTTATTATGATAGCTAGACAATTTTAACAATCACGCAATGATTACTTTTGCTTGAGAAAGATTTAGAGAGCCTGAAGCTATTTAATGACGGCAAAGATATTACAAATAGAAGGATTTAGAGGCGAAAACTATTACAGGAATATTGTGAATCTGTATACTGTTATAGGGCCACAACACATAAAGCAAGGAGCACGTATAAAATGTATTTCTGAAATTAACATCTATATACACGTTTTTAAAGCTAATGGCTATTTGTGGGCTACGCTCTTTTACCGTATTTTTATAGAGTGTATAATTTATGGATACGACATTTATTGCCGCTAGACGCTTAATAAAATGTCGATAAATATTAAATTTAGGTTATAATGTTTTTGAAGATTGGCGGCAGTCGCTACTTACCATCAAATGGTCTGCATGCTCGTTTCCTACTTTCAAATTATAAAAAAAAAAAAAAAAACTTTTGTCTTGTGTGTATCTTCTCTGGTATCTTGTACGAATATTTTCGGTAAGATTGACAGTAACATTTCTAAAATTAATTCAATTTGCTTTCAGATCATGGCCGACAATCTAACAAAGAAAAATAATGAACTTAGCCAACTCGGCCTTCCTCCAATGGAGTTGGCAGAGACAAACAGAAATGGTAACGTTTTGTATTAAATTATCATATATTTGCTTTATAATGAAAATAATTTCTTGAAAGAACAACGCATGAAATTATAACGCGCAAAAATAAGTTTTCCCAATAAATTATAAATTTTCTCATATAACATAATCATAATCGCATTTCTCATTAATTGGAAAAAACACACTACCACCCATGTACATCAAGAAACAATTATAGGAATATATTGGTCACAGATACATAGGGATACATACATCAGGGATGTTATGGAGTATCCGTAACCGAAACTTTCGAATATCCGAAATAAAAAAATCTCCATAACCGTATGTGATATAAAAATTTTAGTCAATTTCGGATATGTTTCGAGACTTGTATTGGTTTTTCGTTTTAGTTATTTATATTTGTTTATTTGTTTATTTGGGAAACATACAATACAGTGTAACACTTGTATATAAGAGTAAGGTTCTAAGATTAGGGCACATATCAGTAAAGTTTCCACTAATATCGTATTTATAAAACGAGACATGAAGTAAAACAAAGATAATTTAAAGGTAAATATAAGAACTAAACATTTTAGAATTTCGATACAGGACTCTGAGTTATGGTAAAAATCCATTAATGTTCAAAATTTTTCATTGAAAGGTAATACGCAGTCAAAATTCTGTTATTTGGGTGAATACAAAGGCTAGGTAAAATTTCTAGGTAAAGTTCCATTGACCTGTCTTATGTTTCTTTTATATTTACCAATGGGGCAATCGAAGATATCTACAGAATGAAAGTATTCATTGTAAGAGCTACAAGAACGTTATTACCCTGTTAGACGTAATCGAAGCGAGCGGAGCCGCGGGAATAACCTAGTAGAACATAATATGCTCACTTCAAAACTAATCCCAATATCTACAATTATTACCTACAATTAAAACCACGTAACAACAAATAACGAAGCAGCTTTAAACAATACGGTATAAAACAGCAAACATTTTAGTCTCATGAATATTATAATTGTAGAACGTAACGATGTTATATTAATACTCAGAACGGACTTTTAATCTCCATTAGAGAACAAATAAATTCTAAAAGAGCCTCTTTTTGCATTTCATTAATAGGAACGTAAAATGGAAATGCGAAACTGTTATTTAAGCAATACATTGAATGGTTCGCAAATAAACTTGGATAAAATGGATTATATTTCAACACGTTGGGTAATATTTTTAAAAAGTATTGATGACTTTAAAATAGAATAACTTTTTTTTTTCATATATAAATTTGTGCATCCTCACATTCATATACTTTTACAAGAGTGCGTGTAAGGAGAGAAGGTGGGCGAACCAGTGCTAAAATATTGTATTTTCTACAAAATGACAGTAAATGACATTTTAAAGACTTTTAAAAGTAAATTTAAGTCGACGAAAAAAATCTATTTTGGACAACTTTCTGTGCAATTTCACGACCAAAAAAAGGTCATTCCTCAATCAAATTTCGGTTTAAAATTTTACCGCATACTGTAATGAATCATTGCAGTATAGAGTAACAAATATGAAATTATGGTAGTTCTTCTGTCATTACAGTACATCTGAACGCCCGGGGAAGACCCTTTTGTGGTTCGACTTTTAACACGACCGCCACACCTATTTCTGTCTAATAACAGCAGTGTTAAACGCTGCTCTGTTTTGGTATGCAGGTTGGAAGAAGGGTGAATAAAAAAAATATAGTAATAAAGGATCGAACACCGGGCGTCTGTTTGGTACGTTGTTGAGAGTAACGAGACGTGTAAACATTTTAAGCTACAACTCCCACGCTTTATTTCGAATGATTGAATTTAATTGTTTTTCATATGTCAATATGCTGAACGTTATTGTAATATAAAGGCTTATGTGTATTTTATCACCTTTTAAAATATAGTCAACGAGCTTCTTCTACTACTATTTCTATACTTCGCTTCGGCCACATTTACATTTCGTCAGTTTAGGCCATTGTCCTCCACGCTAGCAAAGTGCGAATTGGTAGACTTCACATACCTTTGAGAACTTTTTTTAAGAATTTACAGGTGTGTAGGTTTCCTGACGATACATCGAAAAGCAGTGACAATTTATTTGTAATAGGCACATAATTCTCGAAAAATCTGTGGTGCGTGCCTGGAAATCGAAGCTCGGATTGAGACCCTCAATTGAGAGAACCAGTTTCAACTATCAGACAATTACTGCTCATAATAATGAATATAAGAAGACTAAATTCAACAACAATGTTTTAACATTTTTTTCAATTCAGTCAGACACGTAGACAAGGTAACGGAAACATTTAAAAAAAGTAACGCAACGAAAACCCATGCAAATTGTCGCTAAAGAGTCGAAATTTCTCATCGGCCGTAACCTTTCAACGGGCGTAATTACGCTCGAAGCGACAACAATTTAAATATAATTAAATTAAAACCGACGAATTGCAGTGGGAGGTAACGAACCCGAAAATAATTATACATCTCGTTAGCTTTAACAACATTATATTGTTTAACGGACGCATACAATAAAATAAAATACCCCGTGAAATAATTTTGTTGGCACATTTCGAAGATGGAATTAATAAGTCCTTACTTATTAGTAACCTATTTAGTAAAAATATTGTATTGTAGTAATGTATTTGTTTATTATGTATGTGACATAATAAACAAATTAAATGATGTACTTTAAGCATTACATTAATATAATAGTACGCACATTGTGTAACAATGTTGTATCTTACAAGTGACAAGAGTCCAGAGCTTTCGGTGATATGAGTGGATCTCCTAGATCATTTGATTTAACCGTTAGATATCTCTTTATGGGGCTATTTCAAGTTTTAAAAGGTTTAAAAGGTAAATGAGCCCACTATTGAAAGAGAAAATTCAATGTGGTATCAACATCTAACCACATATTTGAAAAATGTGGAGTTCATGTGCCCCATATGTTATTTCATACATATGAACCCTATTCTACGATTCGATAAAAACATGTACATGGATTCGACAATGTAAAGAATAAAACTGCGTTTATTATTTAATTCAAATCTTGCTTCAATTTTAGGACTACAGAAGTAGCATGCGTGCATGTTGTTCATTAGAAGTGACCGCAGCGGCCCCTGGACATCCGTAATCAACCCCTGATTACCTTAGATCTTTACCTGAAGTTGGCCACAAATATGCCGTCACTCCACAACACTCTTAAACCATAATATCTCAGCGCTTAACATTATTAGACCGAAAACGAGTTGATGGATGACCCAAGAAGTACCACTCTTTTAGAGTCAAACCACAATAGGTTCTACGTTAAAATAATACTAGAAAATAGTGTAACTGCTTCCACTAAAAAGGAATGTCTAAAAAGTTACCAATGTTTTCTAGTAAGTCGACAAAGCAAAACGAGAGGAACCAAATAAAATTCTATAGCGTGGTAAATTTTTTCATTCCTGAACAAAAGTTGTAATTGCTCTTCGGACCGTGGGAGCGAGCGGTGTCGATTCGCCCATTTTTTTAATTTAAATAATATCTGTCAATTGCTAATTAAATGTAAATTAATGCCTGCTAAATAATTATCGTGTTTTTATTATTAATAGCAGCACAAATACATACATCCGAGTATTACCTGTACTACTTGAAGCCGATAAAGGTACGTTGCACACACTGGAGTGAGTTGGAACGCCTATTTAATTATTACTAAGTTATTCCCGCGACTCAGTCCGCAACGATCACGTTTATCGCGGTAATGTGTATCACATGTGTTAATTCAGGTCATACACAGGGCTGCCACCTTTTTCAGTAATTAAAGTATAATGGCCATAAAAGTAGAAAAAAAATATGTAGTTTCAAAATAAAGTACAAGTAATTTTTTCCTCATTGGAGGGCGAGGAAATTATAATCTTATACAGCAATAAACCTTTATTGCGAAAATTTTTGATTTTTAGTTGTAAAATATTTATTTTATAACTCACTTGGTAATATAATATATATAATATATAAATAAACTAAAATAATATAAACTTCGTATTAATAAAATATTTCTTCACGCAAAAATGCCTATGAACTAACTTTTTTAACGCCAGATAATGTAAAATGAAATGTTTTTGAAATGTTTTTTAAATGAAAGTATAAAGTACATTTACCCCAAATAAAGTACAATAGTATTTTATAAAGTACGGGTGGCAACCCTAGTCATAACCGGTCTACCTGAGAGCCGAACCCTGTTACACCAGGTTCGTATACCTGAAGTTATTATTAGATCGTGGGAAGAAGCACATTCATTACACCGGAGTTTCTTAGAAGGTAAGCTAGAAAATTCCAAGATAAACCATAAGTATTTCTTTAATGAAATGTGTACTCAAGGGATTAATACGTTTTATGTGGTTTTATATAGTATGTTTATTTTTTAGTCATTTTACCTAAAATCTACCCAACGTTGGCGCTTATCGGACTCAATGTATCCTAACTGCATTAGCTGTGTCACCGACGAACTGAACAGAATTTAATTTTATTTTGTTTGAATTCGATTATAATTTGTATAAGCTATGCACAGCCTGGATACTGAGCCAGGATCCTTCGCGCAAATGTACCCAAAACTTCTTAAAGTGTCACGACGATCGGTAGTATGAATGCATAAAGAACAATCAGACATACATACATAGTGATGAGTTGAAGATTAATTTGGAATGCCCCGATGAGTACACCCTTCAAGCTCCAAGATATTTTTATTATAAAATTGAAGAAGCAAATGAACATGCAGTCCAGCCTATGGTAAGTGGCCGCTGCCATCCAGGAACACATGTAGAACCCCGAATAAGATTAGCCTTGCCTGAGTTTCGTCACAGATGCTTTCTACGCCTGAGGACTAAGTTGGAACGTCTCGTATTGTCAATTGTACCATTCAGAACATAACACAGAAATACTTAACACTAATACGGCAGAAATGAGTGGGACAGTAGTACATCCGAAGTCGAACCACGATTTTTATTATCTCCAAATTATACAGTTATAATAGTCAGACATAAATGAGACGGGTAGTGCCACTTTGAACAACAAAGCAAAAAATAATTACCCCAAGGCCTCTAGTAATCCAGTAAAATGGGGTAGAAATGTTATATGTCTTTAAACACAAGCAGTTAATAAACCCACAAACGAATAAGTGTACCGTTAGCGGAACTTACCCAATTATAACTTCTCATGGCTTTCCACAATAAATTTTGAACACGGAATGAATGCTCGGAAAATCCGGGCTCTTGGAAGTATTGTGGAGTGAAAATTAAAATCACTTTTCCAAAGCTTTAAGTCTTCTTTAATAAACGTAGGCTGTAACACGTCATTATAAGGCTTAATATTAACGTTAATATTAACGTTATGGCTATACTAGCCGTGCCCCGCGGTGTTAAAAGAACTCGCATTAAAAATATTTTATTGGATCTTAATAAAATAAAAAGTAAATCATATATCAAAATACGGATTAGACTTATTTTGATTGATTTTAAGCATACAAAAATTATATTAAAACTATAGAAATTTCTATTATATCTACCTTACTTATAACTATTTTGTTTGCAAATATAAGTACATGTGATGTACAGATACGCACAACTTTTATATTATGTGTATGGTTATTTTTAATTGAAGTTTATAATTGTAGTAGTATAAAATAATAATTCTTATAGTGACATAAATATTATATACTATATTATTCAATTTAATTATTTATTTTACCTCCCTTACTTTATTAAATTATTGTACCGTGTTTAATTTATTTTAAGATATATTTTTAAAATTAAATTATTTAGTTTTCCGATAATTTATTTAAAATAACTTAACTGGTTTACACATAATTTTTCATTAAATTGGATTAAAATAGCAACTAATGACACAATTTGCCTCCTCGTTCTTGTTAATCGATTATATTTCTCCGTATAATATCGAAGCCTTACATAAATCGATATAATCATTTCTCGTATGTTAAATCACAAGTCTCAAATTGCAGATCAGTTTACGGAAAACATACCGTTTACATCACGAGGACACGAGTAAAATGCATTTTGTACCGTATAACCTTCTCATAAAGATATATTTAACGACTTCGTGAATTGATTTAATTTAATAGCACATCAGCTGCCCACAAACCACTAGCTGTCTCCGTGAAGGCTCTACGTAATACAGTAGTAAAAAGAAAGTTAGTAATTGCTACCTGAACCTTAATTACAATATACACTTATGTATGCTAATCTCTACGTGGGCAGACGATGAATATTTTACTGACAATAATAATGTGAAGCGTTATTACTGTCAGTAAAATGTCAGCAAATTAGATACTAGACATTCCGATGCAAGTAAATACGAGTATGTACTCGATACTTTTGTTTCGATACCAAATACTTTTAGCATCGATGTAAATCTTGCGATACTAACTACTATCTAAATGAAAGTAGTTCGTATCGAAGCGAATCAAATTGTACTAATGTTATTTAACATTATTTTTTATTTCTTCGACAACAAGTCGGACTATGGAATAGGATGTGATGAAAATAATATTTCCCTGCTTGTGTAAGTTTGTCTTAGACATTTAATTGTTGTTGCAACATTAGTTCCAAGTGATTACTTATTTTCCAAAGCAGGTGCACCAATGTCACAAAAAAGGGACCTTTAATCGTAATTAATAAATATGTGGCTGTTTTAGTAAGATTTGTAAATCTGCGGCTCCAGAATTTAAAAGAACGACAAAATTTAATAAGTAGTAAGTAAGAAGTTGATAAAAACTCGATTCACCCCAATACTTAGTAAATCTTAATAGTTACTCAAGAAATCTTTATACCCTTAGCATTGTTTTGTTTCAGTATGTGATATAATTAATGATAAATTTATTACTATACAAATTTATTATTTATCATTATTGTATCTCAAATTTAAACTTATTATTATTAAAAATAAGCATATCGAACTCCTAAAAACTATGTAGTAAGCACTTACTAAGGTGAGTAATTTGTTACTAAGGATTAAGTTTGTTAAGTAAGTGTTTATAATGACAAAAATTAGCATTTTATATGTAACATCTGTTTATATGACCATATCTGAGCCTTTGAACACATAATTATAATTAAGTCGCTTAAAAAATAAAATAAAATTATAGCAATGGTGCTGTGGTCAAAATACAAAAAACCTTACTGGGAATTATATTCGTAATTTACATTTTATTATTGATTATATATTTTTATAGTATGAAAGTAGCAACCGAGTATGCAGTGCACCTCATGGTAAGTGGCCACTGCCGCCCATCGACTCTGTAATCAACC
>DWTU01001536.1:0-13041 GCA_018251515.1 Cecropterus confusis | reverse complement strand
ATATAAATATTGAAATGCTCTACATATGCAATTGCTCTATAGAAATATCCCACGTGGTGTAGTGGTCACCATACTGGTCAGACACGTAGTGGGTCTGGGATTCATACCCGGCTAGACAGACATCTGAATGATGAGTTTAGATTTCTGTTCTGGGTCTGGCTGTTTGTGTATTCGTCTTTTTGTGTCCATGGCACCCAAGACACAGGAGAAAATCCTAGTGTGGGGCTATGAGTGTACAAAGCGTTTATGTTTTATGTTTATTGAAATAAATTGATTGTCTAATGTAACATTTGATAGTGCTTGCTTTCTAACGAATCTGTCGAATACAAATGGTCAGGATAGATATATTTCCATCTACCTATCAGTACTAAAGTAGTAATGAATAGTTAAATAATACTACAAAAGTAATATGTTGCTATTGTATTGGAAGATTACAAACTGTGTTATTTGTACCAAAACATTGATGCCGAGCCAAATTTATCAAACAATTAGTTGTAGTATAAGAAAATAAAATTATTGTCATAGTCAACTTATTACTATCTGACTACTGAGCAAGGATCTGCATGGTCCATAGTCCATCACTCTGGTCAAGTGCGAATTCATAGACTTCATGCCTTAAGATCTTTTTTAAGGAATTCTCAACTGTGTATGTTTCCTTATAATCTTGTTATATTATTCACCATTAAAGTAAGGATTACGTAATCTTTAATACACACATAATTTCCAAAAAGGGGAACTGAGATTGGAACCAGCGAGCCCCATCAAGACGATAACAGAAATCCAACCAGTAGGCTATCACTGCTTTTAAACACATTCCTATACATTATTTGGATTCAATTCAATTTAAATGTAACTACTGTCGTCTACATACTAAAAATAACATAAAATTGTCAGTTTTATATATTAATTTTAGTAATAACTAGAAATAAAACTTACTATGTGACAGTGGGTTCAGCATCTGTTGAGACAAGAGTGGGAGCGTGGCCAAATCCGAATCCTTTGGGTCCAAAAAGTTTTGCGTAGCACGCACGGCAGTGGATTTCCTTGTCGGGGCCGTCACACGCCAACATCGAGTCCAATGGACGATGGCATTCCGCGCAGTTGAAGCATTTCTTGTGCCACATCTAAAAGTACAATTTAGTTATGAAGTGGGGATATAGGGGTATATTAAATAGTAATTAATTAATGGTATTTTTCCTATCACGCAGGTTCGTACCCGCGTACGATTCTGCGTGCGTGTCAGTCGAAATGTATCGTTTTCAAGGCACTATTCCTGTCTTGTAAGCCAAATGCACGCGGGACACGTCGAGTGCAGCGAACTAATTCACGCATGTGGGTGACACACGCACGCGGACATGCGTGTCAAGGAGGGCACTTAAACGAAACTATTGAAATGGGAAATACTTATTACATTATTCAACAGTTAACTGACCGCGAGCCATTTTTTTTATTACTCAGACGAAGTCATAATTTACAAATATCTTTAGATATCGTATATCTATCTTAATACTATGTATTATAAATGCTAAAGTTCGGATTGATTTGTTTTACTCAAAGACGTCAGAACTGCCGAACGGATGTGCATTAAATTTGGCACACTGATTGCTTATGATCTGTAATGGCATATAGACTATTTATTATTTTTGAAAAACGTAAAACCTGTGGAATATTTTAAACGCGTGCGAAAATGTGCACAGCTAGTTATAAAAACACTTGTATATAATAAATCACTTACGGTTCCCTTGGCCAGTTGTTGTTCTGCCGCGAAGACCATTCCGCCGCAGCGAGGGCATCCTTGGCCTTTAGGCGCCTTGATCGCGGTAGTATCGGGGTTGTAATAGGGACGACTAGCGGAGATCTCGTCTTCACTAAAATAATAATTGAATTATAAATAACGTTTATTTATTATTATACTAAAATAATATTTGTTTAATCACATTTTATCTCTACATAAAGCTACTAATTACACTTTTTCTCTTTAACGCGTTTAAGAATTCTAGTAGCATATCTACGGATAGATGCGATGAGAGAAAAATCCTATCTAGAATTTAATAATTTCAAATTCATAATAATGTATGAGTGAATAGTGCAACAGATCCCTATTCCTCGTTAACATGCGCTGTATAAATCAATAATGTTTTATTATACTTACGTCAAGCCATCAGTTTGAAGGAATCCAGAGCCGCAAGCAAAGCCGTATCCGTGAGGTCCCCATTTCTTGCCGTAGCACGTCTTACAGTAGACTTCAGAGTCGGGCCCGTCGCAAGCAATGATGGAGTCCAAGGTCTTGGTGCAGTCACGGCACTTGAAGCACTTGCGATGCCATTCACGGCCCTTTGCCAACACTTGCTCAGCAGCGAACACGACGCCACCGCAGCGCGGGCAACCCTTACCAGGGGGAGCCTTGATAGCCGCAGTGTCGATCACCGTTGTCTTGGGTGCTTGTTCACTGAATGTTAAGAAGTTGTTATATATCTAAAAGTAATACCTACTTTTATAATTGTTATGTTATATTCATGCTAACACACAATGATATTACCACGTAACCAATGTTGATTTAGAAATTAGGAAATACAGTAGCGGATATAGGTTGTTTGTTAGGACTACCGATACCGATTTGATTAGTAAATCAAAGGAGAACCGTTAATAATCGTATAGTCGGGGAAAAAAGTTCTTCTTAATACAGAAATTTTAGCGCTCTCTGAAAGTAGGGGCTCAAGTAATTGAAGATTTGTTGCGATTGGACTTTGAATTGGCATGACCCCATACCCCCACCCCCCTTTCCTGGATAAGCCACTGAGACTAGTTAATTGAAATGGTATATCCCTAGAAATTTACTTCACAACAGCATAATGCCTATAGGTATGTATGTTGAGTGGAATGTCATTAATAAATTAGGGAATCAATTTAAGTTATGGTGACTAACGTTAGAGGTATTACATAAAAGACGTGACCTATTTTTATGTAAAAAGAACAAATATGAACGGAATCTGCATCAGATTAAATATGTTGTAAGCTCACTTGCGTGGCTAGTCCCGCCTTATAAAATTAGTTCGTTCGAGAGCAGAGAGTACGTTCTATTTTCAAGTTGGCACTCTGCCACCTCTTGTTTGTATTATAAGCTGTTTTTATGAAAGTGACTATGTGATGGAAATAACCTAAACCTGTCGTGTAATTTGAGAAGTTTCATATAAAAAACCCCTTGATACTTCCAATAAGGATATTTTATGGTTGAAAAGAAATCTTAAATTAAAATGGCACGAAGCTTTAATTAGTTGGAGCTATATCTAAGGGAAATCCGGTTAATATCATAACACGTTTGCTAAGCCTCTATAAGCAAATATTTTGTTAAAAGGTGATTAGTTTCGTGTACATGGGGCCCACAGTATCGTAGACAACTGTTTTAGGGTATCGGTAACACATTTATTTACCTTTGTCTCTCTACGTCCTTTATATCACACATAAGACCCAAGGATGACATTCCCCCGTGTCCGACACCCCTAGGCCCAAACTTTTGTGCGTAGCATCCTACAGCGAAAGCAAATAAGCGTTATTATAATACACCTGAAGAGCGCACAGCACCATGTTTTTGAAAATCAAGCTAAAGTTATTTAAATCATAAAATGATGTGCCCTCGCCAGATGAGTAAATCATTAACCGATTCCCAAATCATCTTACCCATTGGCGTAAGGGTCGCTCTGCAATACACCGGCTCCCTTTCCATAACCATAGCCCTTAGGCCCAAACTTCTTCCCATAACATACTACAGAGAAAAACATAACATTAAAATCATGCGGTAAAATGATTGTTAACATAATATAATTGATCGCAGCTACAGTTAGAAATAGACAGGAAAATTTGAAAAGAAATTGACTCAATTCGAACTGTTGTAGTTGTAAGCGGTAGTTTTCAAATGTTAAACAAACCTTTGCAGTAAATATCTTTGTCGGGGCCCTCGCAACAGTTCGTTGAGTCCAGCCGCTTTTGGCAGTCACCGCACTTGAAGCACTCCCTGTGCCATGCCTGGACATATAGTAACAGAGGTGTAGGGTGTCATGCGAGGATATCTACAGGTACACGCCGTTATCACAATGGTAATTCATGATTGTTATCATTTATCCCGATGCACAGACGGAACTCGTTCAAGGAAATTCACAATTAAATACCTCGACAATATATCTCATTATCTGGTCCATCACAATGTATCATTGAATCAAGAGTTTTGTTGCAATTTAAGCATTTGAAGCAGCGTCTGTGATAACCCTAGGGTATAATAAAAAGTTTATTATGTGTTTGTATTAAATGAGGTAAGTATCTAATCAAACTCAAATCATACATCAAAAATAATTCAAACATAATTTCATATCATTCGGCTTATAAAAATCTACGGTCCCTTTTTATTAATATTACGTTGAAAATTAAATTATAAACCTGGACTGAATAAATGAACTTCGTATGTGGACAAATATGAATGTTACCTTTCCACGAGCCAGCATCTGCTCGGCAGCATAGACATAGCCGCCACAACGGGGACAACCCTCACCCGGTGGTGCCTTAGCAATCACACGTGACTCCAGGCAGGCTCCATTGGTTCGTACGTGTCTGTACAAAGGGATTATATCAGTCGCCGCTTATTATAAATACCGAGTGGTCGAGCAATGACAACGATAGAAGGAAGGTTAAAAGGCTGTTGGATGCCGGAGCACTCCGGTCATCCCTAGTAGGTTCTAAATTGCCCACACGGATGTTGGTGAAGCAGTTGATGCCGGCGGCGCACCTCCGCCGTAATGGGAGAAGGTAAGGGCTCCCGGCCGCCCGCTCCGCACCGGCCCGTGTAATAGCCTACACAGACTACACATATCGACATAGAGGGCGCTTTCCTTATCCCATCACATTTATATTAGATCCGATTAAAGCTAGTACAAGCGTTAGCAGTGGATTAGAGTAGGTCAGTGGTAGCCTTGAAAGTTACGAAATAAAAGAAGAATAGTGCATAGACTGAGCATGCCTTAAAGGTGCGTTTGGAGCGTTGAGAAGCCGTGCCATGGCTTTACAAATATGGTGTCTCACCGTTGCTCCGCTGTCATAGGGTCGCCGGTCAAGGAGAAGAGGATAGAATAGGTAGGAACGCGCCCGAGCCGGCGGGGGCCTGCACGGCAGCCGCCGGAGGCCCGCGCCGGCGTCGATCGCGCTCCGACTCATAAACACAAGTCAAATTTGGTGGTCGACTCTTTTAATACATTTTTTTATAAATAATAAATATACCGATAAACAAAATAAATTAAGCGATAGCGAATAAATAATCCTAACTAAAGTAGATTAAAGTACGGTATGGTATTGCGAGGCGCCGCTGGTTGGCCGAGTTGTGCGTCGGCGACTCGCCCTGCTGGTTGCCTGCTGACGCTCAATTCCTGTTGCGACATAAACGGAGACTGGTCATGCACGTGTCAGGCGGCGCATAATGTACAGGCGAGCGCGCTCTTACTACTTTATATGAGTTTATGTACACGCGGTTAATTTGTTACGTACGGGCCCGGAGGCCGATCGTCGGTGCGACCTCAGATAAGGAAAGACCCTCAGTGGCGCGGGCGGCGGGAGTGTGAAAACATTGTTACTTACGCGTCCTCATTCTTCAAGTGGTCACCGGTGTCCATGGACAGACAGCCAGCGCCACCACCAAAGCCGTATCCTTTGGGTCCGAATTTGCGTGCGTGACATACTTTGCAGTACAGTTCACCTTCGTGTTCTGAGCAGTTGGTGGAGTCCAGCAATTTCTGGCAAAGACCTAAGGAAAAAGAAAGTACTTTTTGACGAAAGTTATATTTGACAGGTAACATAATTTGTCCGTAGGTACCGTACCTACTGAAATAAATATGATACAATCCATAATCGTTAAGATAAATATGTAGAGTTGAAGCTCGCACCTACCCAGCTATGAACTTATCTAGTATTTATGTATGCGTAGATATAGATATAACAAAACATCCGAGTTATTTCTAATAATTAACTAAATTCGGGACTATATTGGTCATTTATTCAGTTAAGCTGATTTTGAGGCTTTACATTATGCAAGCGCATCCGTTGTTAGGGAGGTAAATTAACTAATGGAATCAATTTTAACCGTAGGATAGCAGTAGTTAAATAGGTCATGAGCCTTATGGCCTCTTTGAAAATGTCCGACACGTGGTCACCACCACTAAGCCATTGCTTTGTCTAACAATTCGTAGAGCAACGTAATCAAGCATACCTTAGGTATTTTCTAATGGAAAAATGTCTGTCTGTCTGAAATTGAAATGGTTCCAGCCAGGTATATGTAGATCTATTCGTTTATGGCCAAATTACAGATTAACGATAAAAACAGGAACCCGTATAATATTTTTTATGCAAACATATGTAACGTATAATATATAACTGAAAACATAAATAACTTCCAAGTTACGCTGTTGCTCATAACTTTATGAACTATCGGCGTGGTTTAATACTTAAACCTCGACATAGTAAGGGTTGAAATCAAAATTATTGTCCATCACACGTGTCATTTAAACAACATTGTGATATAAATAAATCTAACGTCAAACGATATGAATTATTATGGCATATTTTTATACATCTATGTCACGTAAAAATCTCGTTCACACCGTCAACCCGTTATTGTCTGCTGTCTGTCCAACACTGCTGGGCACGGGTCGTCATGATGAGAGAGTTTTAAGCCTTACTCCATATTGCTGGCCAAGTGCAAATTGGTAGACTTCACACACCTTTGAGAACTTTTTTAAAGAACTCTCCGGTGTGTAGGTTTCCTCACGATGTTTTCTTTCATCGTAAAGCATTGACAATTAACTTCTAATAAGCACATAATTTTAGAAAAATCAGTGGTGCGTGCCTGGGCTTCGAACCTCGGACCCTCGATTGAGAGGTCGTGCTTCAACCATTCGGCTATTACTGCTCATGAGTTGGTGAAAATCTCGTTCAAAAAAAGATAAATAAAATTATAACAAACTCGTATACACTTATTACATTTACAGTTTGTTCAAGTGTAAACATTTGAACATAACAAGTGTTGTCAGTTTAGTGTTTTTCTTTCACATCATGAAGTGGGTACGTAAGTTTCGTGTTGTATTTTGATTACGTTTTGATTTATACTATTACTACCTTAATTCGTAAGGAAATTTAATCTGTACGCCGTTTTGGGTGAGGAATTGTTTATTTCATAAATTTTTAAAATTAATAAAATGATTCTCGCGAAATCTCTATATTTTTAAGTCGATTTAATATTTTGTGGCTACTTCCAATATTTTTTTGAATTAATACCGAATATTTATAATATGAAATCGTCTGTTCAGGCCTAATTGTCTTCCCATCAAAGACAAATAGATAAATGTAAACGATAGGCTCTTGTTTCTCATAGGCATAGATTTTTTTTTGATTCCAATCATTAGAATTCCCCTTTACTGCTATATTTCTAGTGTCTCTTTATATGACTTTGTATCATCTAGTAATAATATTACTAATGTTATTTATTTTTATGTTTAATAATATTGAATGCATCTTACCGCACTTGAAGCACATCTTGTGCCATTTGAGTCCACCGGCGACGCGCTCTTCCGCCGCGTATACGGACTTGCCGCATTTCGGACACTTCGGGTTATCTGCAGGTTTGAAAGGCATTGTGCTCTCTTTAACTTATCCTGAAAAAAAAAGAAACATAACGTCATGCAATGTACAGTCATACATACTTCGCTACTTGCTACGAATAAAGAGCGCTCTGTGCACCACCCGCCCAATGCTAATTAACTTTTCTCTGGATGTGGAATTAACGGTTTATAAAACTTTAATCAATTGAGAGACCGGCCAACGGACAAGACATAAGATATTCATAGAATAAAAGCATCAACAACCGTTTTGCATAATGTCACTTTTACGTAACAGGCACAGTTTCGCACTAGATAATAATTTAATTAAAACTGTGGCAAAATTTATGCTAATAAATGCTTTGTTTGTTGGCCGAAATCCAAATCATCTGCACCACATCCATTGCATCCAAACTGACACTTTATTGCTCAACAAGCACATGTACCGGAGGATATGTTAGCTACGCGGGCTCCCTTCGAATGGTACAAGCGATTCGCGTAAAGAACGTATGGAACATAGGGCGGGCGGCGCGTGGGTGTCGCTCCGGCGCTCCTAATTTGGGCCGTCCAGGTAAAGTTACGCCACTGGAACAGCACTGCATCGCTATTAATAGACCGCATTAGGAAGAATCCAAGAAATCACTCGCGATTTCGTTATGTTATGCTATATGATTTGATATCACTTTCACCAGGACACGGACCTGTTCGTCGAGTCGCAACGAGAGTCGATCTCCCGTACGCGTATACAGCAGGGCGGTGGTGCCGAGACTGATGCGCGGAGGTCGAATGATGCGCGAGGGCAGCGCGCCATCGAAGTCTATGTGCGAGTTGCACACGGCCCCAGTGGTGGGGCGAGCGTGCCACCGCCCTCGCTACCGTTGCTGCCACCCTCAGACCCCATCGGCTTCTACCCACCAGGTATTACATTGTGTAGTGTGGTGTCCCTAACTTACATGCTTACTCTTTGTTTACATACCTAACATTTAGATCAACTAGAAACCGGCAACATGAAATGTAAACAAACAAAATTAATGTTCACTTTCGATTTACATTTTATATCTTGTATTCGTGTCATTACTAATACTTAATTACTTTTAACATTCAAATGCTGCTTATTGTTCTAAAATATGAAATGATATAGTGCTTTTTAGCTAAGTCTCTGACACACATTTGGTCCTAGTATTTAGGGAATATGTGGAATTTCCTTAAAACTGTATTATTCACGTTACAAATAATTATCGGTGGACTCGCAGCCTTCGAAGATTTCACGGACCTTTAGTGAGTAAAATTCTATAATAATTAATTACCTACTTCCAGTCAAAAAGTAGTAGAAAATAAATGCATCCATAAGTAATATTCACATTCTCACTTCAACTAAATATGTCTCACAATCATCATCAGCATATTTTTCTTTCTTAAAATAATTTTCACTAAATAATGTTATAAGTAGGTATGTACCTATTTACACTCTGATCGACATTGGTCTAAGGATTATGGCTCTACGTAACAATCTGATTTGATTAATCTCACGTATAATATAGTTTCATTATAATATAATCAATATTATATTTTAAAAGTAAGAAGTCATAAAGGCCACATATTTTCAATTGTAGCTATGATAAAAACCATATCATGTAGTATTTTTAATGGACTAGATAGTCAGAGGGACTATCAATCATGCTGGCTATTCCTAATTTAATTCGGACTAAATTAATTTACTGTGTTTATTAATTAATTACATAATTATACCATATTATTCAAACAACTCACTATATGATATGACTGTTGTGAAGATAATTTGGTGTTTAAATTATATATGAAGAATTCAAATATTTGTTCAATACTTAATCTATCTTCTATTTATCTTATTATTCCATTGTTATCGCGCAGCCAGATTTATTACTCTGCTTGAATGGGGCTTGTTATAACGTCACTTAAAAACGTGTACACCCTCAGGTATAAAAGATATTGTTGATTTTTCATCATATTTAATTAAAACAGCACATCTTACAGTACGTTTATTCTTTAAGTATAAAACTGTCAACACAGTTGCTTTATTTATATTCATATCAATGAATCAAGTTAAATTAATACCAAGAAGTTATCAGTAGTCATAATGAGTGTTAAGCTTAGATAATAAAATACAGACAATAAAGACAGATAATAAAATACTCTCAGCAATAACTATGGGCGTATATAAGAGGGAGTAAGGGTCCAGACCTCCTAGGCACAACAGGAAATAATCTTTTTTTTATATTTTTAAAAATTCCTAATCTATGTATTCATCGATCTCCGAATCTCGTCTCGTCCGTTTGACCCCTCCGTTTTCACTATAAAAAGCTGTATGTCTACGCCCATGGCAGTAAGCAAACACAAACAGCTGGTTTCAATTTAAGTCCCAATAACTTTAGTTTACCTGTTTCAAACTTTTAAACAACAAAAGCTTCTTACTAATACAGTTAAGACAAGTGCTTAGTCATTGTAGTTTATTAGACATCAACAGTTACAAATAACCCGTCTTTGCTACAAGTTTCATATCAGTTTTAATTTTTAACCATTGACCTTACGTAATACAAACAAACACATAAATAAACAGAGAGTAAATACACATTTCTCAATAATATTGCGGTCTCATTTGCAGCAGTGTTGTTCATGAAATATGAAGGTTACGACCAATCATATTTCATGAATATGAGACATAATTATTTAATATATTATATTTTTTTGTAACATTGTGAAGTAGTTTTAAGTTTGTGTTTCATAGATTATTAATGTATACACAATAATGGCGCTTTTAACTGTTATTGTATTACAATTGATCCTGTCGTTAAAATTCTCTTAAGCGTAGTAAAATTATAAATTACTTCTACAAATAACGAAAGGAAAAAAACAGCAATAGGGGATTTATTGTGGTCTACATGAAAGTTAAAGTAACTTTTCATGTATTATGTTTATTTGCCTTCATTTATTAAATTCTTGTTTAGATAAGTAAGTAATTACCAAAAATATATATGTTCATGTATTATTTTAAATTAGCTTAATTTAAAGAAAAGGCTGTTAATCGTTTGCATTTTTCGTGATAATTTTTATGTAGATTTTTTGACTTAATTCAGGTCAAATCAGGCTCATACTATAATATACATTTGTGTACTATTCAACAATTTTAAAATTGAGTCACTGTTTTGGACTTCATCAATCATACAATATTTTCTAGCTATGCCATTAAATTACTGACTTGTTTACTATTTTCTAATTTGATGAAATAAATATCGTGATACAGATATTGTAAATATTGCGCTGCAGAGTGCTGACAACGTGATGCATGCAATAAATTATCCCATAAATCAATAACTCATACGAACATGACTCACATTCCCAAATTAGTAACATTGAACAAAAATACTTCGAGAAACACATTTGACTCACAATATTGGCAAGTAAAGTGAATCCATGTGTGCGAATAGACAATGAGCAAGACATTAGACGGGTGTTGGAGACGAAACATCATCATAACGTGGTTTCTATTATGGCATAAGGGCGTGCACTCATCGTGGTAAAAATAAACAAAATATACTCTTTATTACGTACACAATTAGTCCAGAACCGTGTCACATTATAGCAGCACGCTCTGCCAACTTCTGCACACCTGCCTATCTATTAATATTTTTCATAAAAATAACTTGCCTTCTTATATGAATAAAATGTTTGGTTCATTAAAAATTCATATTTCATATCTATAACTTCTCATCCTCTACTTTCGATAGAAAATTGTACCGACAATGTAGTCAAATTAAATGTTCACTTTAATTTATGTTCAATTTAATGGTTAAACGTCATATCGGTGCTGCATTTGCCACGATTAAATATAAAAAAATCAAACAATTGACCTTGCAAGTTAACCCAGTTATGACACGAGGGTTATGCGCCATAAATGGTATCCATACAGTCTTGAATTCCCTTGTATGGCCACGCAATACGCGAGGAAGACCTTATACGTCTATGAGGTTGCGTATGCTCACAAACATATGTTTGTTAGTTATTTGTACATACATACATACTTAATTCAAGTTCTTTCTTAAAATATGAATATAAAATATCAAGATTTAAAAAATAAGGAAAGGTTAAAGGACATTGGCAATATTTCGAATTAATTGCATTGTTTTGGTCTTAATATACGTTCCTAAATGTCACAAAACCAGATACAAAAATATTCTGCTATTATGATAAAATTGTATTTATATGTTGATGTTATTCAAAGCGGATTCGACGCTAAAATTATTTTCTATCGCTTAAAATAACGAACCATAGAAAATGTGTTTAAAATAAATTATATTAATAAGATAAATTATAAGGTAAACTTTACTTACAAGCTATACTATATTACTTTATAATATTATAAAGCAGAAGAGTTTGTTTATTTGGTTGAACGCGTAAATCTCAGGAACTACTGGTTCGAATTGAAAAATATTTTTGTGTTGAATAGTTCATTTAATGAGGAAAGCTATAGGCTATATAACATCCTGCTATGTTTTTTGGTTATTTTTTCTTATGTAGTAGCAGGTGAAACTGCGAGGCACATCACCTTATACGATCCGATATGCAGTGCACCTACTAACAAGCATCTCTATTAGATACTAAACATGTTAAAGCTATCAATTATCAGCATCAAAAATTTCAATAGATTCTATTCTCAAACAGTTTTTATCTCCTATAAAGTTTTAATACGTATTTTTCGTCTATATTATTAATGTTCATGTTATTTGACACACCGATTATTCAAAACACCGATTACATTGTTGGTATTACGGTTTTTTAATGATGATTGATTATTCTTTTATTTAAAGTTTTTGTAATGCCTATTATAAAATATTAGGTATCTTTTCGCACTTCTTCACTTAATTAACTACGCCAAATGTCAAATTCATCAGAACGCACAGTATTCATTTAAGTGTTTGCTGCAGATAATATAGAAATTGCTTATATAGAATTGATCATATAGTACTTGCGAAAGCAGGGTATTCTCATTTTAAACTCATTCTCATTTACTCTACACTGGAGCGACAAATAAGTATTATACTATAGATGTATCTACCATAATAAGCAAAATAAAATAAAATAAAATAAAATAATGTTTCTAGTAACTTTATATATTACGAAAATGTATAATGTTAAATGTATTAATACATATTGCTGTGTAAATTAAGGCTCATTTTCATTTTTTTATTAACTCTTTTTCATCTAGCATGTATTATTCGATTTTAATTACATTCAGTTCATCTGGTGTCGAATCTTTGTCCCTTATACATAGATATGTATCTATCTACACATATTTCATATAAATATTTTGACGAGCCGCGTGGCAGAGCGGTCACAATACCGGTCTGACACGCAGTGGGTTCCGGGTTCGATC
>DWTU01001535.1:0-13042 GCA_018251515.1 Cecropterus confusis | reverse complement strand
TCTGGGTCTGGGTGTTTGTGTATTCGTCTTTGTGTGTCCATGGCACCCACGACACAGGAAAAAATCCTACTGTGGGCTATGTGTAGAAAGCGTTTATGTTTATTAAACATTAATTGTTTTACGGTTAAGGAAAACGTCGTCAGAAAACTTAAACACCTGAGAGTTCTTTAAATAAGTTCTGAGAGGTGACGATATAAGCAAGAAGCCCAAAGAGTAAGACATTACTGCAGCCCATGAATGTCTGTAGTCAATACATAAAATTGAAGTCTTACCTACCTAAGCTCGAGCGTAGATGCATTGCTTCTTCTGCGGATTAAGTTGAAGTACCTCGTGTATGTCAGAGTCACGTTACCATTAGCAAACTTCTGCTTTGCTACGGTTGTGATGCCATCGGAATCATTTAGCCATAATCCCAGAATCTAAATAGCTGGTTAGTTTTATACTATACTTGCAAAATGTAGCTCATTTCTGATAATTTCACAGAATGAAGTCTTTAAATCTCTTGTGATAACAAAGACATAGCTTGGAGTTTAGTAGCAGCTCTCAGGCAAAAGCATGTTAGTTTTAACTGTTCTTATTTCAGGCAATTCTGGAGCATTATAATATGGAGATCATTAAAAAGGTGCGCCTCGGTCGCTTGCACGAGCGCACGTGCGTGAGCCCATTCATAACTAACAACATTCACTTGATGTAACTTTTCTGAGCGATATGAAATCTCGTAAGCAACATAGATACAAAGTTTAGTCGAAAAATGGATACTACTCTGCTCTTAGTACATTAAGACAATCATTGTTTATGTATTCGCTCATTCATTTCCATGTACATTTTACTTATATATATAAAAGCAAAAACAAAACAATAATTATTTTGAGGAAACGTCATAAAGGACACTGACACGTGGAAAGAAAATTACTACCATTTAAAAAGTATCCATGTAATATATCTTGTGTGTGATATTACCAACGATTTTTGCAAAATAGAAAAACTTCTGGTTCCTATAGACTTTAATTTTTTCGTTAGGTGTTACAAAGCACCAAATAATATGTTTGCTTGTTAGATTTATTCATATATATAAAAACTTGTTATCTTGCCTTGTAGACCGGAAATCAGTAATCTAAGCAATGTTGTTTAGCCACAAAAAAGGATATCGTGGTGTCAACTCAGTCGATCCTCGCACACGGTTGTATTAATTAAATTTATTTTATGAATATCTACGACGTCGTAGAGGTAAATGTCGTTAAAATTCTCGCTATGAATGAAAGCTAATACAACAGTATAGATCATGATATATTAATGTTGACCGTAATATATTACGCTTTTAAATAGGCTCTAGTTAATGTACATGTAGCCTCGGAGTAATAATAAGGATAGAGTGCGCAATACCGCCAATACTTTGGTACGAATTGGTTTAACAGTAGCTTGGGTGTGAATCAGTTAGCACGCCGGTCAGACACGCAGTGGGTTTCAGGTTCGATCCCCGGCCAGACATATGCATTTGGATATCTGTTCTGGGTCATGTTGTTTGTGTATTTGCCTTTATGTGTACATGGCACCCACAACACAGAAGAAAATGAAAAAGAAGAATGTAATATACTAATGTTTTTTTCTACCAGAGTTACGATATTTACAATGAAGTTAGCGAATTCATTCACAAATTACTCGTACGACACAAAAAATCCTAGTGAGGGGATTGTAGAAATCGTGTTTTTTATTCACTCCACTTGAAATAGATTGAGAGAGTGACTGAGAGACTGAGAGATCTATTTTCTTTAGGTCGCGCTTAGTGGTGTTCTGACCTGTGCTCAGTGTTCGTACCCGAGTAGGCTTGCTCTATACTTTATAGTCACTCTGAAGTGAGAATAGATGAAACGCCACGCTCGCTCGGGGTAAGACAATCCGTCCGATGAAAGCAACCACGCTCTTCCTAAATCAACGTCAAATTACCACCTCTTAATCTTTTGTAGGCGATTTGGTTACACGCACGTGTTCTCAGCTAAACGCTAGCGGAGGCTGAAATACCGACACTTTAGACGTAGATTGCCTTATAAATCTGACGTTTGAGAAATTTTACATGTCTTTGTTAGTAATATATGTTTCGTCGGCACCACGCCATATTACTTTACAATTACATTGTGAATGGAGTGCGACACTGTGAATGACCCATTCTTTTGTATGTTTGGAAATCCAATTTATTGTGGTTCTGTTTAAGAAATGGCCTCTAATATTAAACAAATTCGATAACATTCTATAGAGTCGACAATTGGTACTGTGTTGGAAGAAAGCTTTAGGTGCATTATAAAAATTAGCAGAATTGTCGGTAGACCGTTGTCTGTAAAGGATGGTAAAGACTTTATAGTCAATAAAGCAGACAAGTGTGATGGGTTCTTACAGGCCAGTCTGCCTATAAAGGGGGTCTGAGGTCATAGGACACCTAGTGATACTGTCGTACAAATCACCGGGTTCGAGAATGTCTTGTAATACGCGTAAACTTTTCTCAGAATAATGTAACTAACATCTATAAAAATAAATAATTGAACTGTCTGTTTGTGATGTAAAAATAACAAGTATGTATGATAATGGTATTTTTAGCAAAAAAACAATTATTAAAAAGCTTTGTCAGTCTGTTTGTTTTGGCTTTTGTTCGACATAGCTGTACTGATTTTGGTGGGACCCTCATTAGGAGATAGCTGATATTATACGAGTAAGGAGTAATTTAGGCTACATTTATTTATTAAAAGGAAAGATACAATTTCAGATATCCATGTATCTATCTATCTGTGTCATATTACACATTTTTACGCGAGTAAAACCTTGGGGCATAGCAAGTACATAATATATGCTGTTAATAAGGAATACTAAATAAGTTATTTCTTCGTTATCGTCGTCAAGACATTACAGTTAGGCACAGGTCTCCCCTCAGGGTGAGTGGGTTTAGGCCATATTCAACAATTCAACAATGCAGGTTACAACCAACAATCTATCCATTCAAAATAATGTACATTGATAGATAGAAATGTAATATAAATATGTATGATTTAAGGAAGTTTCAAGTGTGTAGGTTTTATTCACGATGTATTCTTTCACCATCAAAGTTTGTGATATCTTATTATTATCTAATACGCCCATATTTTAAAATAACAGAGGTCGGATTCGTTTCGTATGTCCCGGTTTAAAATATTAAACTAATAGGCTGACATTGCTTGATAAATTATTTATTAATGAATATTATATCATTGGTTTTTATACACCAATATGTGAGTCGACGTAAAAGATTAGATGTAAAACATGAATGTAAAAGAGTAACTAAGTCTGAGTATAGAGTATACTGAGATACTGTATGTGTACAGTAATTCGTTATTTATAATCATAGTTACCAAAACTTTATAGCTTTCATTTCAGTCCTATGTTTAAATTGTTGAATCGAGGCGCTTTATAATTTCACGCTAAAAATGACCGTACTCCTAAAATTCAAATGTATTGAACAAGCATGAAGTTTTTGATTATCTGTTGAGTTGAGACGTTGATTGCTAGTGAAGATAATTGTTGGCTAAACAAAGCGTACGTTAAGGCAATGACGGGCGTACCTTGGTGCCCGGGGGCGAGTGGGAATGGGCATTCGTATGGGAAACCTTACGTACACTTGAATTTTGTTAATACGGGAGAGAGTGTGTAAGAATAAAAGGTTTACTTGTTCATATATACCTATGAATTAAGTTACTATTATCAGTGATTTTAAACTTTCCTACGTCTAAGAACTATGTTTTACTCATTTAACCTACACCAAACACTTTTTTTTTTTAAATTTTAAACTCATTTTTAAGTTAAAACTTACGTGCAAAATTTTTACGTTTTAAAAACTCTAACAGGATATAGTTTTTACTAGTGCCGTTGTTATATACCGAAAATATTAATTGGTTTTATAAGTAAAGAAAATTAAACGGAACAATGAAAAGTAACTAAACGGAATAATGGAGCAATCTCAGAAACTGACATATACACTATATGTCAGTTTATGACACAAACGGAAATATTTGTTCCCATCGGTCGAATTTATATGAGGAAGTTAGTTCAAGGGGTAAATTATATAGCACAGACGTAAGCGAGGAGCTCATAAATAATAATTAAACATTGACATTGATACGTACTGACTGAATGCCATGCGCTCATTTTCGTGAAGTTTGTATTACATAAATCATATAAATGGTTGTTCATGTCACTGGATTCATAGACAGTATATCAGCTGAACGACATTGGAACATCGTATTTCAGTCAACTAAGAGTGCGTGCGGTTTGGTCATTTGCCAACGTGTTTTTGGCGTCCTAATAGTCGCGTTGACGAAGTAGTATGGTTTATTTACGGCGGAATTTCGGATACTAATCAAATTAATAATTAAAAACGGTGTCATTTTTTAAATGTGTACCCCAATAGGAACCTTGCAATCTTTTAGTTCTGTGAAATAGTTAGAGGATTTTTTCAAATATGAACTGCCCATTAGCAGTAATTTATTCATAAAAGACTCACATTTGCATTTCTGGGAAATATTGTTAATAAATAATTTGCGATTCTAAAAATAAGTGAGGGCAGTGAGGGCCAGTTCTGTTTGGTTTGATCTGGCAACACAATGGATGCACACATGCGACGGGGACGCACACGCGCACACAAGCACACGTGCGCCGATCCATTAGGCGGGATAAGTGCGGTTAATTCCTGCCCTTCAAGCCAGCGGTTGTAACAGAGACTAAGTATACCAGCAGCGGAAGTAGGCATTGTATTGTTGATTGTTTGGTTCTTTGAAGGTTACGGTTAATACAGTTTTGTTATAGTCATGGTATTTGATCTTGGTAGTGTCGCTATAAAAACAGTATACAACTTTGTAAACGTTATAAGTTTTAATAAAACAATATAAAGGGAAAAAAATATTTTTTAATAAAAAAACAGTACTATTACGTAGGTTTTGTAGCTAAATTTACTCAAAAATTATAGTAGATTTTGATGTAGAAGAACTAGGCTGAGGATTTTGGATAAGATTTTTTTTATATAGTTATTTTTATGTTATCAGGTGTGTGGGCTTCGATTCCTCTTCAATTCAAATTTGACACTAAATTTACCTGAATTTACCCACAGTTTGTTTAATTTGACCCTTTTTAAAGTATTTGTACTTAGTTCGAAGTTTCGTTTGCGTCAGCAAAATAGTATTATTCCGAACATGCATTCGTCCGAACGGAATCACTTAGTCTATGCATGAGGTGGTTATTCATTTGCGTCGCGTCGGCTCGTTAGCAATTGGACATGCCCGTTGCACGAAATATTTCAGCGATTGAGGCTGCGGTAAATTGCGCACAACAATAGCACGCGTCCACGCCAAGCGCAACGAGAACCTATTTACTATAAGAGTTTTACGATTTACTCGTTATCTTGTGTTTATGTGCGAAATTATGTTTGCGGCTCAACAGTGTTCTTATGTAAATTATCTATGCGGAACTTTTATACATTTCAATGTCTTATGTAGCTTTTATATAAGATTGTTCGTGGAAATCTTCTTACGTGTCTTGAAGGGAGTGTCCTTGTTTATGATTTTCAACAGCCACTTTAAAATGTATGAGTAAGGTAATCTGTTAATAACTATCTATTGGTTTCCTAAATTAGCAAATAGTAAGAGTCACTATCTATTGATTTTCTTAAATTAGGTACGTTTATACGCAATAATGCAAAGGTATCGATGTTTATCCATTTACTAATGCATTAGACATTGAAGTGCACAAATTGCTTATACATTAATTTGTATGTCAAGAAAGTGGTGATTTTTTATTAACTATGTTATGTATTAAGTAAGTGACAACCACGGCCATATCAGGTGTTACTCGTACATTAGACTTTGCCAGTTATTTTGAGCAGCTTTAGTTCGTGATAAATAATTAGCCGTTGACAGGTCAGTATTCTGTGTTACCATACGAAGTGGAAAGAGACGTCGGGTGACAGTGATTCCCATAGTCCGGGCCGCTCATATTAATTACGAGGCAATGATCCGAGGCGGGGAAGCGTCGAGTGCACATCCATCACTTGGGCCAGATAGCGCGTTATGAACGACTCACAGATTTGTAGACGTAATTTGTAGCACTGTCATCACATTTCAAAGACAAATATAAAGGATTGAGGACCGGAATGACAAGTGTCAGCAGACTCATTCGGTTGGTATTTTAAGAGACGTTTTTATTTAACACGAGCAACAAGAGGTGGATTGATCGAGACAGGTTTCAAGTGCCGTTCGATGGCCAGGTAAAGACGATGCGAGTCTTTTAGTGTCTACCTCGACATTCTGAGAAATGTCCTTACGGACTCTTTACTTCTCACCAACAGGACAATCGCATCCGTATATGGGTTTTGTTTATGTGCCTTTTTCACAACGTAGTGCTACTTGTACATTTATTTTGTATTCCGTAATCAAGACCTACAATTATTACACTACAAAAATATGTCATTGATTTATGACAAATTTGTTGGATTAATTAGAATAAACAATAAACTTGAGATTATGACACTTAAAAAAATAAAGTCTTAAAAACGCTTGTTGGAATTTTGTTCATAATTAAATGGCTAATATCGAACCCGAATTTCCGGTCGTGTTTGGAATATTAATTTGTCCGATGTTGGTGCTGTCATCGGCTCACAATTACACGGACCGATGGTATCGGGCACGCTCGCGCCCGGCGGCGGGCATGCGTCAAAATTTAATTACCCGCGAATTCACACACGCTAGATGCTTATCAAACGAAGACATCTCTTACTTTGGTTACGGGAGTACCATCGGACGCGCTGTTTATGTTATTGACTCTTTTAGTGACTACTTGTATAGGAATGTTTTTTAATATCAGAAAACATTCCTATATGCTGTTTATCGTATGCAAATGCTTACTAGATCTAAAAAAGCCTACTGATTCATTTTAACACATTAACAGCAGTTCTAGGATGTGAAAGTAAAGGGTAAAGAAGGTTCATGGAAGCAAAGGGCAATGATGAAGGAAGTTTTGATATTCAACTTCGGCCTTTCTTACCGAGCTGAGATTTTTCTTTATGTTCCTTGATAATGAAATGAAGATTGATTTGAGTACTTTGATTCACTAAGTGTACCTGGCATTTGGGGCTAATTAACTTGATTTATCAATTTAGATAGTTGTAGATAGATCATTCTTTGAATGTGTGTCTGCGTCAGGAACCATACTTACATACCAAAGTTGTCGACGTAAATCTTATATCGAATAGAACAATTGATTCAAATTAGCGGTCAGCCACATTTTGTCTAGTCACTGAATATTAATTAAGCTCCGGAACACTCCAGTAGATATCGTAGGATCGCCGCATGTTTCTGTTGTCATAAACATTGTTTAGTGTTATGCGAGCTTCGCCTTCGTTATGTGCTGCAAATGTTTACAGTCATGGTTGTTTTGCCAAGCTTCATGGTGAGATATCGAGATTAAAATCTACCAAGAGTGAGTCGTCAGGGGTGTGGCAATGATTCACAAGTTTTTGTTCTGAGAAGACAATATTGTGATTTTTTTAATTTATCTTTTCGTAATAATAGCTTAATTGACGTATACGGTGATTCATGGCGTCTCGGACATGCTGTGATTTGTTAGATGTCGAAGTTTGAGTTTTTAATTACACGTAACTAAAGACGTGGTTTTGGGGGGCGGGCCGCCGTTCGTCACGGCTATCGTGGACGGTGTTTTTGCTTGTTGTTTATCGACGGATCACTGTGCTTTCGTGGGTTATCGAAACCATTTAATTTGTTCATCAACGGAATAAATCTCAATATTTATAGTCTCCAGTGTTCGTAATTACGAAAATACAGTTACTGCATATAACATTCTAAAAACTATGGAAACACTAAAATTTAATGTAGCAAAACTATATACATTTTCACAAATCAAATAAAATAATGCAATCTATTAATTGCATAATTAATTTATTTTGTTACAGTGCCCTATTTAATACTTTTATAACAAGCAATATTTCATTTGGATGTCTGCCTTTATACATACCAGGTTAATATTTATTTCCTTGGCATAACCACTACTATTTAATTGTAGCTACACAAATCTATTCAGGCCACATATACTGCAAGTGGTTTAAGTCATGGTTATTTATTAGCTACAGTTTAATTACTGTATAGGCCCTAAAATTATTATACGGAATAGGCAGGAACAGACGGACAAAATGTAGTGCAAGCGCGCCCCCTGCTGCGCCGCGACATGTCAGCGACTGGCCCGGCCGAGCTAAGACAAAAGACAAATTAATTTTGTACACAAGCCATTTAATTTGAATGTGAATAGCATGAAGTGCGACGAATGGCCGCGGAGAACAATGCCCGGCGCCGATGGTCCCGCCTTTTTGTTTTATACGGCGAGAGTAAAAAGTATAAAATCTAAACGCTCAGACAATTCCGTATTATGATATGGACACAGTAATGGAGGCCCGGCGAGGCGCCTAATAGCTTATAATATTAAATGTACGTGATAGAGCGAGGCAGGGTAGGCCGGTGCCGTTTCCTATGATCTCTGCCCGGAAATAATCGTTAAACGTAAAAGATTTAATCTCGCAAATAAACACATCCTGTTTGAGATACGTGAAAACGCGATGTTACTTGTAAAATGGTAGAACGTGCGCATATTTTTGCAACTTTTATCAAGGATTGTAGAACAAGTATTTTTGATAGAACCACAAAAGTAACGCATAGGAGTAAAATAAAAGTAAGCAGCAAACGAGCATATAGTTCACCTGATGGCATGTGGTCTCTGTCGCTTATCTGTAATCCACTTCATATGATATAAGATTCTATTTGAAGACTAAGATATTGTTGATACTGCTGAAGGCTAAGATGGTCGCCTCATATATAAGCAAGCCGGCATCCACACCCTTCTACCGAAACGCGGGAATCGTTGCATGCTGCAAATAAATGTGGCGTGGCTACATTCTCGGTCAATTTGTACTGAGATTCAATTTTTAATAATATTATAGACTAAAAATATCATTTTATCATGTAATAATTCGAATATTTATTTCATTATATAACTGTGCCTAATGAAATGAATGCTTTCAAATGACGTAACAACAATATCGAATACCCTTTTGGATATAATATTTGTATGAGATGAGATACGCACGTCACAGCAACCGTTTATTTCTGTGTCCAATATATCAACTGGCTTGGCATTACGTTGAATACAATAATCAGTTACGAGGTGTAATGTAGTGCGTGATGAAACCACTTAATATGGCGTCGTAGAGGTGCATCTTGACAGTGTGTTGGTTTATATTATTAGTCCATCAATCAAGAACCAATTTTGTTTTGAATCGTAACTGTTAGTTAAACACTCGAGCAACTAACAATCGTTCGATCTGCTCGTATGCCCATCAATCAGAGTGTTAACGCTACGCTTGAAGGTCGGTCCCGTTCTCAACAAGCTTAACACTTACGTTTTGATAACTTTTACTCAGTATATATTTAAAAAATACTTCAATTGTGCCAAGATGACGGGTAATAAGAATAATAACTTCAAAATCGTAAAGTTTTATTGGACGTTTGTCATAATGATATACTTTTTGTACAATTTGTTGTACAAATATATAATTCGAAAAAATCTGTAAACGTACCAGTTAATCGGGCTTACTACTGACCAAAGGATTCAATTATGTTTCATGGCCTAAAAAAATCTAATTCGAAATGTTACATGCAAGTAGTACGTATTACACGGTTTAAATTAGGCACACAAACTATTAAATTTGGATGTTTAGAGGGTGTAATGTAATAAGCGACTTCTCTGGCCTTACTAATTTCGAATCAAACAGCTGTAACAGCTGCTATAAGGCAAAAATGTGCAAGAGTGAAGGTAGAGGTTTCTTTGTCAAAACTTCAACACGTTGCAGGAAACGGGAACAAGCCGTAAACGTCCGTTGAGATGAGCGTCCGTTGCTACGCCTTATAATGACAGACCTCGCGCCGACCCGACACATCCAATTCACATGTTAAATGGAATTCCCTTTGCGCCTCCAAATTATGAGCATCCGTATTATTAAAGTGTTTGTTTCTTTGACGTTTTTTGTCCAAATGTTTTATCCAATTAGTGCTACCGTGTCGAAAGGATAATGCCGTGATGAACGTATAAAACGTTTAGCGCGTTAAAAACGGAGCCTTGTCGGCTGCAACAACAAAGTCTTCAGTGCTCGCCGATCGGGGGACGCACGTGCGTTTATTACTATTAGGAATCTTAATTAAAATTTATTTATCTAATAAATGTCGATGTAATTAATTTCTTATTACATTCTTCTTTGCTGTGGGTCCAGGAACAGGTGCGTAGAAGCAGGACAACTTTGCTAGACAAAAATTAAATAATAGTGCCTCTCGAAATTTCATGTAATTTTGTGTAGCATATTTATATAAGTGATAAATATTACATAAACTTTGTGTAAAATAAATTGATGAACTGCTGCGTTTCACAAAAGAAATAAATATTAAAACCATCGTCGAGTGGCGTTAAATAGTGATGTATTTTTTTTTACTTACTTAAGCTAGATCAGTTAGGTTTAGACCCCGTTATGTTCGAAGGTCAACCTGAAATGAACCACAGTTGCGTTTTTATCCACTTCGTATAAATGTAGTGATATTATTTCTATTTTAATTTCTTATTATTAGTATTATTTATGTTATTAGTATTTTAATTTCTATTTTAATCGCTTATATAATTTCTAAATCCTTCAAAGTAGCAGTGCCTAATTTAGGTTTAACAAGTCACAAATAGGTGTTGCGTTCTACTGAATTCAAACCGCTAATCTATCACCTTTAAAATTATAATATGCACTTAAAAAAAACTCATTTATGAGAATTCGAGGACAACACCAATAATAACAGTTTCGTTCGTTAATACAAGACAATTAATTGACGTGTGTCTGGTTATTTCCTAAACCTCTTACACGTCTTAAAACTTACCTTTGGACAATTAAAGATAAACTGATGCTGTAGTAATTATTTATTATGCTGTTCGTGAACACATAATGAGTGGAGACAACGAAGAGGAAGTGCGTCAGTGACAGATGATCGATGTTTACAATCGAATGAATGGCCGAACCGCAGCACTCGGTTAGTACTGCTTGTTTGTCATTATTGTATTGAAATTAATTATTAATATTGTTTCAATAACGCTGAATATCTATTTTGTAATAGTTTTACTCAAGTGGAAGTAAACAAGGTGGTTTTGAAAATGTATGTGATGAGTTTTTTTGTTCAATCACGGAGACACCAGAGATCAGATGGAGAGACCAGAGTTCAGGCACGGAGGCACTGCCACATCCATACGCTTTGAACATTACGTTCTGGCTTGAAGGTGTAGTAAGACAGGCACACTTGTCCGAGGCATTCCAATTCAGTCTAAAGGGGTATCTGTGATCGACTAATGGTGATGTGATCGACTCTTGACCTATCTAAAGAGAATTATATGTAGATATCCATGGGCGGTAGAGCAGCCACCATCAGGCGAACTGCAAGTTCTTTTGCTACTTCTAATTCATTACTGTTGAACATTAAGTGACTAAGGGACCGTCTGTTCATTTCCAAAGATTCTTGAGTAATTCAGACTTGTATGGCATTTATCTCGGACTTTAATTAGCAGTCCATCCTTTGTATACCTAAGGTACTTAAACTTCCTAAACTTCCTAAACTAACGTACGTAACGTATGTACGTAAACTTCCTAAACTAAACTTCGTAACAGGCTTCCCAAGTTACTTTTTAAAGGGAGCAAGTCATCTGTAATCAAACTCACCTATATATTTGTTATACATGCTGGTCCTCTTTCTTAATGTTAAGTATAGTGTCAAAAGCAATTGAAATACTTCTGACACAGGTAGGTAAGCTAAGTAGAGCAAGTATTTGGGTGGTTAATTACATTTCAAGAAACAATAATACGAGTAGATTTATCCGATACAGAGAGCGATAATCTCTGGAAACATTAATTTTGCTCGTAGATAACAATTAGGAGGTAATTTCTTCAAAGACAGCGGCGGCGCCATCAAACGGAGCGCTATTTATCGATAAATCTATTTTAAATCGACACAATAATACAAATACAAATTACAGAGCAATAAATAACGTTCATATGGGAAAATGTGGTATCTGGTGCGAGTACGCTATCATCGATGGTCCGGTTTAATTTAATTGACTGGGGTACGTGTCGATGATAAATGTAAGAGGGGTTAAGCATATGCGCGGGGCTCATGAATAAATCGCCCCTCGGTGAGACGAGCTGATTTGCGATAAGCGGGTATTTATTGCGTTATTTGTGCGCGCCACCTGACGAGGAGACGCGGACAGCCGCCGCCGCCACGGGAGGCGCTCTATTGCCTTTCACTCGCAGCATCCCTACGGAACACGCCGAACCGAACGCGCCCTTCACCGCATAAATCACAGCCGACATAACAGCATTAACCGCTGATGATTTTTGCCCATTCGATAACGCTGGCAATCGTAGCTCAGTACATCGACGTGTCGGTGTTAGATGTGTTTTATGTGTCCAACAGATAAAATTTGATTTATAAACGTCTTGATGCCAATCTTAAAAGTGGTACCATTTTTAACTGGTTTAAAAAAGGAGGTGCCGTATTTAAACCATTAATATGTACGTATGCATGGGCGTGATTTTTTCAAAAAATACAAAAATCGTTTTGATTTGGTTTTCGTATTTAATACTTTAGGTTCTAACGAAGTAATTTGAGATAGAATGAAAGTTCTCATCATATTACCCTGGATTTATACATTTTTTTATAATAAGCAATTCTTACCGTTTCTATAGAAGGGTGTGGATTCTGGCTGACTTAAGTACGGGCCGAATATTTTAGTCCTTAAGAGTGGCAAAGCATTTGTATTCGGCTTTAATTTGAATCCCTGTTGTATAAACATAAACATAAACGCTTTCTACACTCATAGCCCCACAGTAGAATTTTCCCCGTGTTGTGGGTGCCATGGACACACAAAGACGAATACACAAACACAC
>DWTU01001534.1:0-13042 GCA_018251515.1 Cecropterus confusis | reverse complement strand
ATGCATTCCATCTTAGTCCTCAGGGGTAGCAACGCATCTGTGGCTAACCTAGGTGAGACTTTGATCTTACCTAGGGTTGATTACAGATGTCCATCAGCGGCAGTAGCCACTTGCCATCGGGTGGGCTGCGTGCTCGTTTGCTATTTCCATACTTAAAAAAAAACCTTTTGTTACATTACACGGTAATCTTCAATCCCGTTAGCTAGTGTATTTTTGTTCATGTTGATAAGCCTGTTCTGTTCCATCGAGAAATAATTCCATAAAACCTGTTAGCACTGTTACGAATTCACAATAACCGGAAATGAATGTTGTTTCTGTTTTAGGGCAAAACTTAATCTTCTTTTTATATGAGCAGAAACGACTGAATTTATTTTGGGTGTTCAAAAAAGGATGCCACTTAAGAAATTGCATGTCATCGTCCCGACGTTACATTGTCCTGAAATTATTTGTTTGATATGCTTGAACCTTCTAACCAAGCAAAAGCTATCTTCCTTTTTGAGATCCACTGCCGGGCAGAGGTCTCTTAATGGACGCAGCTCTAACCAGTTCTTTTATAACCAGTGATTTCTGTCTCGCAGTCTTCATCAAGTCATAAGTCTACCTGATAAGGGAGCATCAGTCGTCCTATGCCTAAACGTGGTCAAACTTTATGACTACTGCTACACACTAAACCTAAATTCTTAGAAACAAATAAATAAAATAGACAATACTACCTTATTAGTTAAGACTAGTGTCAATGTCACGGTGTAAGGTGCGTGCAACACACGCGGATGATTTGCTCGCGAGTGAATCAGCGAGCGAGCGTCTCGGTGAGTCACGCGAAGTCAGCTGAGGTCAGTGCGAGCGAACCGGAAGCGTGTCGGAAGCTGATTGTTTTTGTAAATGACTCAACACTTCGCGCTAAAACGTAAACCGTACTTAGAAGTAGTGTAGTTTTTTTATACTGTCAACGTAGCGATGTATGTTGTGTTACTCACTTAACTATAATTGAGTACTTAATCTCGAAAAGGGTTTCTCGTGTATTCTTAATGAGTCTTCACATTCTACAAATTTGCAACGGTTTGAAATCGTCAAAACTCAACAGTTAGATTTTTACGGATTTAGAAATATTTTAGTATAGAAACATTTTATAGTATACAATTTTACCCAGTGTTGTGCTATTTTACACCATGTGACCGTGGCTGAGATCCCTTCTCTCTCACGTGAGTTTCGACCCTTCCCCTCCTTAAACGGGTCACATAATTAATAAACGTCCCCTTTGAAACCGTTTACCACGTCACAATAACTAGGCCGGCCATAGTTCCAACGGAGCCGATGCTCTAGGCGCCAATTGCCAGAGGGCGTCTGAGTAATCAATAAAATCGACAAAGTAGACATAAACTTAAGATGATATAGAGATGTTCCCAGTTTCATGCTTACGCACGACTGGTACTATTAAAACAAACAAGGAGGCGTCAATCTCGGTCCATCCTAAATCTTGCTTCGGGCCGGCAATTCGGCCCTTAGGCAATGTCTGTGTAAAACGTTTTTAGATGCATTTACCACTTGATCTTGGTATGTAAATATTGTATTACATTACCCCCGGTTACGATGTTTTGTAAAACACATTAGTTGCATAAAGCCACAAAGCGATAATGAGTGGCGTATAAACCCAGCTGTACCTATATTTATGATTTATTAACGTGATGACGTACTTAGTAATGATGCTCGTCATATGTTACTAATAGTATTGACTATACAATGTCATAATTATTACTATAATCCAAGTAAAACTGTAGCCTACGTGACTTGAATCTATGTTTAGAAATATACCAATTAATTTATTATTTCAAAGAACGCCACGAAATTTATATTCGATATACGTAAATGTTTATGTACGTTATTAATAAATTTAGTAACACCTTGAATAAGTAAAATGTTTCTATTATGTATTCATGTGTGGTGTTACAGTTCAAACACTTATTTGGGCGATAAAGCCGTGGTATTATCAAATAATTCCTACGCATGTGACACCTACTCAACCCGAAACTGGCTAAGTTCCTATTAAAAGAGCTTACTGATATATAAATGGGTGTATAAACATTAAGGTGGATGCTTCACTACGCTATTATGGTTTCTGCCGGTTACCTATTTACCGATGCAAATTTAGTTCCTGTCCTAACTTGGGGTCTTGAGATCTAGGGTGCGAATCCTAGACATCTCTCATGTTATAAGTTTGTATTAAAAACAAGCTGAGCCCCGCATTTACAAAATGAAATTTGATATGGTTACATATAGCCGAAATTGTAGAATTATACAATTTTAACATTATAGCATCGTTTCAGAGAGGATGGAACATTATAGCAACTGACATTAGGGTCAGTGACGGTAGCTGCGAGCGCGTAGAGCGCGTGCGGTTTCTTGGGTTCTATTTTTTTTTTTGTGCGAAACCCTCATTACATTTTCTAAAATAGAAGTAGCCTAAGTTATGCCTTATGACATGAGCTATCCAACAGTGAAAGTCCCATCAAAATCGGCCAAGCGGTTTCAGCGATTACTCGGAATAAACAAACAGACAGACAAAAATTTTTGCAATTGATATTTTGTTATCAGTATCGTATATACTTCCATATGCATTTGGTATAAAGATGTTTTTTTTTGATATTACAGACATTTCAATTTTATTTATATGTATAGATAATTTTCAGATCTCTATATCTCAAGGTATCTACAGAGATACCTTGAGATATAGAGATCCGAATTTATATACCTGGAGATATACAGATATCTCCAGGTATATAAAGCCTACCTATCCGCAGTAAACTCGCGTAGTCAACCATGACTTTCCTTCTTATTGCTCAACAAACGGACGGTAACGGGATGATGATGATCTATTATTAGAAGGTAGGCACATGTCTAGTCTTTATTGTCGAAACCACTCAATCTTATAAAGAAAATAATTTAATGATTCTTAACTGCTTATAACAGCGGTTTTGTCTCGCTCCAATCAATGTGAACATATTATAACCAGTAGATGGACTACTGGTGTTCCTATAGTTTTTTTTACGCGAATCAATTCATAATTAATTTCAACTTAATATTGTATATTTTCTGTGGGGATGTTGTTTCAACATCGGGTTAATTATAGCGCCGAAATAACCCGATTTATATGTATATTTGAACGCTAAAGTATTTCAAAAAAGAAAAATATTAGTGCATTTTATACTCTTTGAAACATTTTTAATTAGTTTTTCGCCATTTTCAACTTTCTAATGTTGAGTGTGTATCGACACTGAATATAAAACCACTAAACCGGCTGGCTCAGGTCCCCATCATGGACTAATTAGTCAATTGAGCATTCAACTATGAAATGTGGGTTGATGACAATGTGTGTCATTCATATTCAAATGTGTTTTTGTAAGTCGAATCGCCATGAAAGGTGTTTTAATGCGACCAAATAACGAATTATTTCCTCATATCAAATTTATTAATGAATGCGTTGAATGTGAAATTATAAGGTTATATTTCTGTTATTATTAAATTGAAAGTTATTTTTGTTTTCCTATTCATACATACATAGGTACCTTTTTATTGGAACAAAGAAAATTGTCACAACAGAATGCAGTCGATATACCACTCTAAACTCAAAGGGGTCAAGTCAAACAGGACAATGTATTTTAATGAAATAATAGCCGTGACCGTCTGCCTATAGTGGGACATTGTCTCGGTTGAGAGTATGACCTCGGCCTCGGAGAGGGCTTTCTTTGAAGTGGGAATTGAGCGCCACTTAAGAATCTTCACTTGGGGGTGGGAATGTATGGAATATGAGTAGCGAAATGATATTCATGTGATTATAATCGCTGAAATATTTTTATATGTATTTGTAATCATATTTATATTTTGAAGTAGTATAATTCTAATAAATAAATTCGAGATTCATAGAAAAAATGTTACTTCATAGATATTTCTCGGATATAATTAATTTATTTAAACTTCTTTTCTTTATTTAAATTTCTTCGAAACGTTTTTGGTTGTAACTAAAATAACGTAAAATTTTCAATTCAATCCGTCGACTACTTTCCATGTAACGGATATAAAAATACGGAAGCCGATTTTTGTATATCAACATGTGGGTAGCAGTTTGAATAAATGCAAACAATTTATAATTTTAGGTTGAGATATTTGCTTATTTTTCACCCAGAATTGAGTAGGATGGGAGGCAGATGTTATTTAAATATTTTGCGTAGGCGTGCTTTGCCTACATCAAATTTCTATCTTTGGCTATTTCAATTTATACGGCTGGTTGCTGATGGCAACGCAGGCAAAATCAAGGATCCGTGGTGAACTTATTAGTCGGAGTAAAGTAAGGTAGAATAATTTATAGCAAAAGCATTTTTCCCTTACCATATCGGTGGAACCTTGTTCGCGAGACCTACCTTGAATTTTTACCCTGTTTATACTCTACATATACAAAAAACCTTGTAGATGGAGTGGTACAAGGTCGTAATAAGAATTTAATTGGTACACATTCGATAATTTTCACGTATTAACAAGCTATAATTACGATAGGTATGAAAATAAGAAAGAAAATGGCTCCAAAATTGGTGTTTAGTTCGTAACCTATTTCGAGGAAAATATTCCAATACGTCAGCGGCTTTGTTTGAACGATCGACGAATATTTAAATCGCCGAAGGCCTCCGACAAGGTTCAGTTCAGTTCCGTTGACAAAAACACTAAAGGTGATACTTTTGAACAGTGATTACAATTGCTGGTAAAATTGTAGCTCCGTAAGAAGGCGTAGGTATAACATATTATAAGCCCACAATATATACTGCCATAGTTAGCCCTAATCTGTATCATGGCACCAATATTATACCTACATACCTTATATAGTTTAAGCTTTTAATATTACAACAGTCATAAGTTTTTGAAAATATTTTTGCTCGGTTTGCATAAATTCATTCAAAGTAGGATTACGACCCTGTCTGAAATACGCAATTATAATTCGTAAACAGCACGTACCTAAATCCTTAGAATTTTATGTTATTTTCCTCGATTCATGTGAATTGTATGATAGCACAAATGTTATGACGTCTCATGGGGAGGTAAACATGTCATAGTAAATTATAATTAATGAAGCTGATTACATTTTTTATTAAATCTGTGTGAATTTCCTATACATTTAAACTAACCAGTCATATGCATTTTGCATTCCACATTTATAAATTCATATAATCTGAAAAAAGCATTCAGTCTTCATAGGCAATAATGTGTGAATAGACCATTTCTATATAATTATACTAGGGGTTATAAACGGACTGAAACATAAAAATATTGTCTCATGAACTTAAAAACAAAATATATTCTCTGTCGGTGACGTCATACAAGTATTGTATAAAACAGAAGGGTATTTATCATAAAACATAAACATTAAAATGAAAACGATGTGAAGAACAGAGTTCATGTTCATGCCCGAGTTAATTTTTTCGTGTGTTAAATATGTGCAGTAAGGCATTGTAATGGATGATGCCCTAATACTCTTGCTTGCTTGTCTTGAGGTCCGCATTGAGTATGGGGCATCATCCTATGTAGTTTAAAAATAATAGAGTAATATCGGTCTAGGGTAAAAAGTAACGATTGAAATTGGAAACTAAATTGGTCATATTTTTAAAATTGATGACATAGACGCCATGGAAATGACGTACCTACCTACGTGTAATGTTTCCAAATTTTTAAATGACACGTAAATTTGCATAAAATTTCAATCGCACGGTTTACCACATCTCCATTATTATCCGATCTAAATTTAATAAGCGTTTTTAAAGTATTTGATTCGTATTTACACATGGTTTAAAAACGAATCTGTGCATGAGACTGGTATATTTTTTGTAGTTGTTTTAACAAGTTATCTGTAATGTTATCGCATTTCCTCTAAATTTGACCATTAGATAGTATTACGAAAGCGGTTGTTTGGAATATAGGGAAACCTATCTACAAAAGCAAATGCGATAAAGCTGCACCTATCCACATTCGATCTAATAATATCTGCCCATATCGATGTTTGGTCTATACTGCGTACGTTCTTTATGAATGACCCCAAAACACATTATGCTAAATTAGAACGATAAGCGGTAACACTCCCCGGGTGCCTCGATAAGGAAGAAAGAATACGAATAGTTTCTCTGCCGTCCGTGGATGTTTTTGGTCTATTGCTATTGTATGTAGATACGATCTCCCACACGCTTCGTACGCGAGCATAAATGTTCATATTATGTACTTAATTAAGTTTTTGTGTAAACGCGTCCCATGGTGGACTCGATCTATCTACGAGACCTTGTTTCACGTATGGGGCGTGTCGGTAGTCTTAGTGCAATGTAATGAAACACTTTATTTGCAATTTAATTAAATAGGTACCAACATGTTCTAGCCGCTTGGTCATAGTTCGTAGTTTGTAAGGCGTATTCTGTTCATTTTATTGGACTGTGTCAATTCTTATGTTACTAGAATGTCGACATACGCCCGCCACGTCACACTGCCATTATGTATTTTTTTTTTATGAGACTAGTCATATTGTACGAGGTGAGACACGTTTTATGAAACTTTTTACACTTGTCGAGTCAATAAAATAGTTGTAGATGGTAATTGGTTGTTTCAATTAAGTGTATTCCATTAAAATTCCGGTCCAATTGTAGTCGAGTGACGCGCGGGCTGCCGGCGTGACTCAGATATGCTCCGGCCTCATTACAGCGCGCCGTGCAATAAGAACGCCCGTAAGACAAGAAAGAATACACATCCCAAACATTAATATTTAAAATTGGTTTTATTGATAAATTTGCAAAAAAAAAGAAATTAATAGTTATTGTACATGTCGATTATTGATTGAAAAGATAAAAATATACAAGTTCACAATTTGCACGATATATATAAAAATATAATTCAACTCAGATCAAGTTGTTACCAATATCCTTGTGCAGTAAATCTTACATGTTAACAGAAATGACAATTGAGGAAACTTCTAATACCGTAACAATATTTGAACACCTAATATAATTATTACTTTAACAAAGATTTCCATAGTAGCAACACATAATTACGTTGGTAGTTTACATTTAAATGAGCCTGTAATAATTAAACTTTTATTCATTTACAATAACGATATTTTTTTAAAGATTTTAATTTAATAGTAAGGGGTTACAGTCTGTTGAGTGGTGGTCTGCGGTGTTCACAACAGCACAGAACATGCCACCACACCACTGGACACTACAACTGGGGTGCGCTCACCTAAGGCTCACTAATTTGTTCAAAGGATACCAAATTCTAGTGTCGCAATACCAACTTTTCCTTCGATACATTTGAATTATATAACAAGACAATAATATATCTGAAAAAATTTAATGTATTCTTAATTATTAAACATTATACACTGGTTCAGGCCCGCTGGCACGAATCCAGGCCTCAACCGAGCCTGCACTTACCTCTCATACTAATTGTTCAGAAGTTAAAAGCCTACAGTACAATAATTACTTGTTGTGCTAAGTTCAGACAGTGTGATAACATTTATAAACAAAAACAAACTCGCACCATAAAATATCATTAACAACTGTAATATAATGTGCATAAAATTTATGACAACATGTCAATGTGCAACTTTGAAGATAACTAACAGAACTATAGGCAGGAATATAGGACATTATAATACAATAATAACTGATAAATACTTTGTCAACTGACGCTTACAAAGGAACAAATAATTATGCGAGACAACAGTACCGGCTCCAAATCTACTTCATTACGAGTTCATCATACAGACTGAAACTGTTTCACCGTCACAACCATTTATTTATACAAAAACTAATTGAAATATATCACCTACTGACAAAACACATACTATCTAGACAAAAGGTCACTATACTTGTGAAATGCAACATTTTTTGTGGACATTCACTACTAGTTACTTATATTTTAGCAAAAATGAAATGAGTGCCTAGCTTATGTGCTTACAATTTAATTGTAGTTTTTTTCAAGCTTAACTTTCATGCATCATGAATACTTATAATATGCACTATGTTATGTTGTATTTTTGTAAAAACTTAATATATTTTAATAAATGCATATGTCCTACATTTAATAAAAACATGATATTGGATTTAAGATATAAAAATTATCTCCAAACCATTTCGAAATCATCCTACACTGCAATCATACAAATGCATACATAACAGTATCTTTTTGACCATATAGTTCCAAAACTGGAGATAAGTAATCTTTGTTAAACCCCGTTGACAAGTGTTTCCTGTTTATTGTAATTGACTTGGTCTGTATGAACTTAGCAGTGGTAATTAATACTTAAAATAACATACTTTTGATTTTGGAGTAACTCTATAATAAAAATATTTATGAATAAAGTTGTCCAAAATTTAGATCTAATAATTATTTACATTATATTTGTTTTAAGATTAATAGTGTTCTTATTTTTATACCATTTAATAGTTTGAAAAATAACATCCTAAAGAAGACACTAGAGAACATACTCCAAATCTAAGGCTTCTAGGTATATAAAGTTTTGATTAAACAACATTATAACTTCTGAACAAAGCAGCATTCACACAACACATGGAATATCAGAGTGAAATATACACAGCATCAAAATACATCCTCAGTTCAAATACTACCATATTAACACGCAAACTGAGAGGTTCTAGTGTTCGATGCCTAAAACCGTGGCTAATGAGTGCCATATTATTATTCAGAGGTTCTTAAATGCCAAATTTGTCGGTCAATTTCCGTATGGAAACAACCTATTTCTCATTATTATGAAATATTGGTTTAGTTCATTTACAAATTGCATAAATTTCATTTATCATTGTATTTTGAGGGTGTACCATTGTATTATGTTGGTGATTTACCATATGTGATTGCATTTTGACCTCTGACCATCATAGTTGTTAAAGTATTAATAACCGACGTTAACCAAACATTTACACCAAGCTTGGACACCCCAAAACAAGATTGCAGTGTAAGTAGGCACAGAACCTCCCCTAGTCACAATATGAACAGTCTTCTCAGAGTTGTGATGCCTGTGCATTTTCCACTTGACCTACGGCACTGGATCTTTATACAGCTCCACAAATGCACATTCTCGAAATGCTAAAGGTATTCCACAAGCAACATCGCTCACCCGATCTAGTTATCTTTTGGAACCATGGAGAGCCAAATCCGGGTACGAGAAGTCTTTCAAATTATTAAATATTTTATACCTAGACGTGTCGGAGGCGATTACAGGAGGACACAGCCCCCTCTTCCGGGCATCTTCCTGGGCTTCTTGTCTTCTTTAGGAGACTTCTTGTTGATCTGTCGCACTAGGTCGTAGAATACGTCGTTCACGCTGATTTTGGCTTTCGCGGAGGTCTCCATGAACGCGCAGTTGAAGTGGCGGGCGAGGTTCGTGCCCTGCTCCTTGCCGACCACGCGCTCCGCCTCCAGGTCGCACTTGTTGCCCACGAGCACCATCGGCACGTCGTCCTTGTCCTTCACCCGCAGGATCTGCTCCCGGAGGTCCTGCAGGTCATTGAACGTGGACTGTGCGGTGATGGAGTACACTAACACGAAACCTTGCCCGTTTTTCATATACAAATCTCTCATCGCCGTGAATTGCTCTGTGCCCGCCGTGTCCAAAATCTCCAACATACATTGTTGTCCGTCCACTTCCACTTGTTTCCGATAGCTGTCCTCTATGGTGGGGTCGTATTTCTCCACGAAGATGCCTTGTACGAATTGTACTGTCAGGGCGGACTTTCCCACGCCTCCGCTACCTAACACTACTATTTTGTATTCACGCATTATTAACTATTGTGTGTCACGTGATTTTATTCACTGAAATGAAATATCAAACTGTTAAGAAGCACATTAACTAGTCAGTTATTGCAAAAAAAACTTTTAACAAGTCAAACCGCCATGACACCGTTAACAGGGCGATGGCTCACTTTACTTTAGTTAAGCGAGTATTGCCAGTTGCCAGTTTAATATCTAAACGTAACCCGTAATAAATGATACGTTAAACAGGAAAATTCTAATTTATGATTAATGACGTCATTGTAAAAAATAAAAATAAAAGCCACGTAACTAGTAATTTATTAAACAAAGTAAATCAAAGTCAAATAGTAGTAAAATATCAAATTGTTTTAGGGGCCATACAATAATTTATTAACCTAAAACAAATTTCGAAGCCATTACCCAAGTTTTTTAATTACTTAATAAAAGTTTTGGAAATAACTTTATAACTGTACTATTGCTATAAATTGTATATTGTTCGCAATTTATACTAAAGTTATAAAGGATGTACCATAGATATTTTAATGAATACCTTTTCTGTTATGTTTAAATCTTATGAGACGCATCTACGTTACGGTAAATTGTTCTTTAAGAAATGATATTCAAGATGTTTTCATAATAATAATGATTTCAAAATGCAAAAATTGTAAATATATTAAACAATAGATTTGTCGATGGTTTTTGACATTCTACAGATTCAAGCTTACTCCTGAGTAATTAATTTTTTAATATTAATAGATGTATTGTAATGAGAACTTACTTTAGAATGCGATCCATCATATCCTAGTCCAAATTGCTAAATATAGTGATAAAATACAAACATCAATGTGAAAGCTAAAAAAAAATTGTACTTTTGGAAATAGAAACTGCGCGCTATTTACCGCAGTATTTAGATATCTTTAAAACCTGCTGTATCCAATTTAGCTTTTAATTATCTAATGCTTTTATAAAATAATTGACCGAAGAAATTTATGTTTGCATGCATCCAAACTATAAATATTCATTTTTTTATACCTTCCACGAGCAAGTCGTTAATAAATATTTTTATCATTTAATAACACGCGGTTTGTATTTTATAGATACAAACAAAACAGATAAAGGATACGACGGAAATAAGTTTTACGATATAATATTACACGATTTTACTATGGCAACTTTTGAATAGTAGGAACAATACAATTTAATAAATTTTAACTAGAGGGCAGCACCTTCGCAGCTAGCGGAAATGCTAGATATGCGGATAGGCGCTCTGAATTTAAAAATGAAGAAATTCTGAGGTGTACTTATAATTTATTCACTGACTGCAGTTTCTATTAGTAATTTTATTGCAGAAGTAATTCTATTGGTAATAAATTTAAATTTTGATGCAAAATTGGAAGACGAACTTAGACTTAGAGTTTGTCTTTATCTTTTTAATAAATTTAAGGTTCCTAGAGTGACAAATATATGTTATTTCTGTTTTTTAAGAACTTTGCATCTGATTGGGAACAGTAGTATTACGTCATGAGAGTTGAAAACAAACAGAAAACATATATTATATGTGCTTTATGTGATTAATATTTAATTTTCTAAATTCAGCTTGAACAAATATACTTAATTCCTTTTTGTTTGGATGCCGTCTATTTAAAAATATTAACTTTCCTTGTTTATCATTGCCAAATTTTGTTGCATCCAATTTACACTATGGTGGAACCCATATCGCTTATCTTCATGTGTAATAACACAATACAAAAAGCTAATTTAACAAGAGAGCCAGTTAAAATTAAACAATTTTACGTTTTTATCTTCAGAATGATCGAAGTTAAAGTAATAATATTAACTTAACCTTCTGCAACTGAGGTGGTAGTCTATCAGACACCGCTAAACAAATAAACCGTCGCCATTCTGGAATGTGGCGTGATGTATTGCTGTCTCGCTCAGTACCTTCCTGAAAGGGTTCGCTTTATGACACAGTCGCGGCCGGACGATCGCACCGCGCTGACTTTTGGTGTTACGAGGTACTGGTGTCTAACAGACGTAAGCACAGCAATAAATACTGGATTCTAATAGACGTCACATCAATAAGACCGTGTTAATTTCCTTGTGTCTGTAGTACGTATCCTCAGTAAATCATCTATATTTGCTTTGTGTCTATTAGACATAACCTCATTTTTCCATTTTGCAATGATTTTTCGAAGACAAACTGCATATATATATTTTCATTTTAATTATAACTAACCATTTGGCATCATGGTAGTAGGTACATCTGGTAAGTGGTCGAAAATTTATTTTATTTTATGCTTTTATAGATGTTCAATCTAAAGGATCACTGTAGGCCTGCTAAACCAGACTGTAGAGGAAAGTTTAAAAATAAATTTGTTGGTGACGAGGAGATTGAAAAATGGCTACAGCAGTTAGAACAGGAGGAAGATTTCAGTGATATAGACGATTCAATCGAAGATCCTGATTATGAGATTGAAACTGGGGATATAGTAGTTAGTTGTCTAAACAAAAATGAAGTAGAAAACCAAATAACGCAGGAAGTTATAGAGGGATCTGAAAGTGATAGTAACCAGGTTGTAGACGATAAAGATAACACACCACTCGTTGTATTAGTAGAAAGAACGGAAAATCGTGATCAAGTTATTTCAAATTATATTGGCGCAAACGGATTTTTGTGGTTGAAGACTGCAGAGAACCGTACCAGCAGGACTTCTGCTCATAACATAATACACGTATCACAACCAACTGAACAACTTTCTTTCCCCGGTATTGCGGTATTTTGGTCTTCGTATTTTTTTGGTATTTTGTACCAGAACTATCCAAATGCCAAATTAAGGATAGGGAGATTTCCTTGTGTCATTGGCACAGGGTTTAATTCTTCCAGCATTGATAGAACGAGTCTATAACGACCGGCTTCCGAGGGAACTGCGGTTCAAAGAGTTCTAAGTAATAATTTACCCCCTCATCAGCCCTAACCGCAACCTGAGAGACCCCCAGGAGGAAAATTATGCAGCATTTGTCCCAGCAGACCTAAAAGACAAACTAGATTCTCCTGCTCCGCATGTGAAAAGCCAATTTGCCTTCAGTGCGCCTCTCAACTCTGCGAGGACTGTGAATTTTAGTTTTTTAAAAGGGTGAAACTTGAGACTAAATTGTACCTGAATTAACCGTATGATCTCAATATTTTTTCTGTTGTATTTCTTCAATAATGTCATAATTAAAATAAGAAAAGAAAATGTTAAGTTTTTCT
>DWTU01001533.1:0-13043 GCA_018251515.1 Cecropterus confusis | reverse complement strand
AGTCGAACGGTGCCCGACCGGTAACGTAGCGCCGACTGCCGACCGAGAGACGAACCAGCGACAATGTCCGCCGTGGCGAAGACTTCCAAGTACACCTACCGCAGCAGCGGTGGCGGCACCACCGACGTCAACATCGAGTACAGCGCCGACCTGAGTGCTCTCTCCAGGCTGGAGGTACCGGCCTTCGAATCAGTGCAGTGCTTGTGAAGTGTTCGGGACGCATGATAGAATATGTTGTATTTTTCAGGACAAGATTCGTCTCCTCCACGATGATCTGGAATCCGAAAGGGAGCTACGTCAGAGGGTAAGATACCGTGCGCGCGAAATGTGATATGCGCGAGCGCCGCGTCCATAGCGGGCGCGCCGGCGCAGGTGTGGGCGGGGCGGACGCCTTTCGCACACCTCTATTAATATCGCCGCCCTCGATTTTACTGCTTCCTTGCGCCCTTCAGTAAAAATTAATCGATGCGCCGCTCCTAAGGTTTTAACCCCTAAGTTTTCTAACAGTGTGATTTTAACAAAACTTGTGCTATTAATATCTGCCATATTGTTATTAAATCTTAAATTTTATTAACATGAATTGAGTGAGAATACCTTGAAAAAAAGCTTAATCTTAAACTTAATATTTGTAAAATCTGCTTCATTATAACTTACATACTTTATATAATACATCATATTATGGTACAATATAAAATGTATATGCTAGGAAAAAAATAAAAAATATACGCATATATTTCATAACTATTTATACCAATTTTTTTCTAACACAGAAAAAAAATCAGTAATAAAATTATATTCCTTTTTACAAATGTAGATATAATATGATAGTTATAAATGTATTAGCGGTTCTAACATTTGTTTTTCACGCTTCGGTTCATCGCAATCAAAGTTCGATGTCGACTGCTATTTTTGGAGCAAAGATGCGTTCTCACGTGCACGCAACATCCTAACTGCACGGAGACTGAACATCGGTCCCGGGGCCACTAGTTACCCGCGTTATATTTAGTCACGAAGCGAAAGCATTCACTGAAACCTCAACTTCTAGCTCTCCGGTCTCACTTTTGAAACTGGGCCAAATGATGCTCGTTCCCGTTGAGAATGCCACAATATTGAAATATAATAATAGACCGCGGTGTTAGTGGCGAAAATATCCGACTTAGTCACAGCTGCCGTGAGATACGAAACGATTCTTATTTTAGCTGGACACAATGTGGAAATATGCGAAGGACGCGTTACCAAATCGTAGCGCAGTTGCATAATTTCTGGATATCTGTAAAGATACGAAATTTCAGAACATGCTTTAAATAATCAAAGAATATACCCTTTCATTGTTCATGTCACACCCTCGTAGAGAAATTATGACATTAGGCATGTTTTATTGTAGTTCTATGCTTTGTGGGTAATTCCACGAATTCTTTGATTCCAATAATAAGTCAGTCAATACCGGATATATTTTACATTTTTGCTTTATTAAAAAAATTGCAGTGAAAAATAATATTTTACTTTTTGTTGAGAATATTATACATTTAAAATCATTTATCGACAACTAACAATTAGTGCTTTATTTCCTAGAGACAATAATATAATAACAATTAATTTAACTTACTAATAAACAATAACAATTTGATTCTATTACTTTATTTTTATTTATTCATGACATATAATATACAAAAATATATTTCACAGATCGAAAGGGAGAAGGCAGATTTGAGCGTGCAAGTAATCCAGCTCTCCGAGAGGCTGGAGGAGGCCGAGGGTGGAGCTGAAAGCCAGGTAAAATGACACTTTTCATAAAACTTTATTAGTAAACTCATAGTATGCAACAGGTAAAAGTATTGGGTGTTATACCTCTAGTTCTGTTCCGATCTAATCTTTGAACAGTACAAAGATTCTAACCATCATTTTTCATACAAATAAAAACTTTAACCAAAACCTGTAAAAACGACCAAGATAAAATCGACATTCCAGGACATATTAAAATAATTGAAGATCTGCAGAATTAAGGAAGGTAACATAAAAATACAATTCTACTTTGTTTCTTGAAAGTTATATCAAATGGGCCCATATTTTCGTAAATATTTTAGCACCAAACTAATTAATTCAAACACCATTATTGTAATTTTATGGCTTTGCGATATTTATTGTTCTCATACAGCACTGCGAATTGCATTAAAGCTAAGCGATAGACCTATAAGTACAATTTTTTTCAGAATATTACTACAAGCATATCGAGGAATGTCAGGAGGAAATGTTAAGATAAAATTTGGGAGATCGCTTCACAATGTAGAACAAAGTACAAAAATATCTAATTTGAGCTTCAGGTTTTACTTACGAGTAAATTCAATAACATAACGTAGAAAGACCTTAACAACAATTGTAAATATGTAATATTCAAATTCTTACCCTAACGAAGCTCATGAGGGTGCAGAATTTGAAATTGTCTTATATCTCTTTCAGTTCGAGATCAACAGGAAGCGCGATACTGAACTGACCAAGCTCCGTAAACTCCTGGAAGATGTCCATCTCGAGTCTGAAGAAACCGCGCATCTGCTCAAGAAGAAGCACCAGGAAATCGTGGTGGATCTTCAGGACCAGATCGACAAACTTACCCACAACAAAGCCAGGTAGGAATTCTTGAGTGTCTTAACTTGACGCCATTTGCTTCTTTGTGTCAATTTTGTATAAACTGCGGATTGTGCAAATTTTAGATTTAAGAATTGCTATGCGAAGCATTACCATTGCGATAGTTAGCTCTGCGTCAAAAATTATATTTTGTAAACACATATTTTTTACGTCTATCGTACTTTTTGTTCCTCTCGTTTGCATGATACAATTTCGTTGTCCGCAGGGCTGAGAAGGAGAAGGCCAAGTTCCAAGCTGAGGTCTACGAGCTTTTGGCCCAAGTGGAGAACGTGACCAAGGAGAAGATCACAATTCACAAGACCTGTGAGAGGCTCGAAGTTACAATCAGCGAGCTCCATATCAAGATCGAAGAGCTGAATCGTACCATTGTAGACATCACCTCCCACAAGCAGCGCCTGTCCCAGGAGAATATTGAGCTCACCAAGGAAGTTCAGGACCTTAAGGTGTGAAGCAAGAAAGAAATAATAAACATAATCAAATCTTTGAAAACCTATATATGCCATATTTCAATAGTATAGAGTAATTACTAGGAGAAGACGTAAAAAAACTCTTATCATGTTTAAATTTTCTGAATGATTTTATGTTACTTGTAACACTTGGTACACATTATTATTTCCAGGTGAACATTGAGAACGTGGTGTACCTTAAGAGCCAGGTGATCAGCCAGCTCGAGGACTCGCGTCGCAGGCTCGAAGATGAAGAGAGGAGGCGCTCTATGCTTGAGGCTAGCTTACACCAGGTAAAATATTATCGTCCTCGTCAATAAATTCTCATAATGTGTCTTTGTGTCTTATGTTCTCAATAAGAAACCGAGTTGACCTAAGTTGTAACATTTTAGGTTGAGATTGACCTGGAGTCCGTGCGCGTTCAACTTGAGGAGGAATCTGAGGCCCGTTTGGACCTGGAACGTCAGCTGGTTAAGGCCAACGGTGAGGTCCAGCACTGGCGATCCAAGTTCGAGGCCGAGGCTGCTGCCAGAGCTGAGGAGATCGAGGAGATCCGCCGCAAGTACTCTGCTCGCATCCAGGAGCAGGAAGAACAGATCGAGACTCTCATTGTCAAAATCAACAATGTTGAAAAGCAGAAGTCCCGCCTGCAAAGCGAGGTATGTTTATTGAATTTACAATACTCGTGATTAATTTATTAATTGTTTTCGAACCATTGATAAGATCAAAGCTATTAAAAGAAAAGTGATCTCCAAATCATACTTACAATATTGATTAATAGAAAAAATCTGATGTGTTTATCAGATAAACATAAAGTCACATTGTATTTTGTTTTTGATAATTCACGAATAGTCAAGACAAATTTACAATAATTTCACTTTGTCCTTCCAGGTTGAGGTCCTCATCATTGACCTCGAGAAGGCCAACGGAACCGCTCGGGAGCTGCAAAAGAGGACCGAACAGTTGGAGCGCGTCAACATCGAGATCAAGTCCAGGTTGGAAGAGACCGTGCAACTGTACGAGCAGTCCCAACGCGATCTGCGCAACAAGCAGACCGAGCTCCAGCGCATCTCGCACGAGCTTGACAAGACCCGCGAGCAGAAGGACGCTCTTGGCCGCGAAAACAAGAAACTGGGTGGTAAGTTGTAAATACGTTTATTCTTAGATAACTAGCGCTAATAACCTTCTTCTTTTTGAAGTCGGTTAAAAATATGAGGATATATGTTTAGATGAATCAGTAAACCACGACCATAAAAGTAAATGAGATTGAAGGATTTGAAGGATATTATTTGTGTGCGTGTATGATATCAGAACGTATACAGGAGGAATGTTAACAAAGCGTCCATGATAAAATTAAGGAATATCATAAACGAGACACATACGAACATAGAAACATACGAATTTTTTTAAAGTTATATGATCTGTTAGTTTAATAACTTACAAGATACTTGTAAGTTTTTAAACGAAAGGTAAAGTTAATTGGAAATGTGCGTTACAAAGGTCATTGTCATATCATCTAATGATTGAGTTTTACATTTATTTCAAAAGGCATTTACTAGCTATGAAAAAAACATCGTGTCGTATCCGCAACAATCCTATTATTTCCCTTATAGGGCTAGGTAAAATTCTCTCTCTCACAACGATAGTCAACACCAGTTATAAAAATATATAACTTTAACATAAATGATACATATAAGGAAGAAAAATATTATTTGGATATCCTCTACTTTAAATCATGACATTTTACATTTTACAGCGATCTATATTTTTGAAGTAAATACATAGTTATATTTTTTCATTTGCGTTGCGATTGATATTGTTCGAAACATTAAAATATATTAAGTAATTTTTCATACATCATATAAAATAGAGTTAGCTGCAGGTACGACACCTGTGGATAATGTACTGTGTAAAGAAAGGAAGAAAATATCTATCTAGATGTCCAATTAACATCAAGGTGATAACGAGATTTATTTGGACAACTATGTTGGCACGGTTTATTACATAAAAAAAGTTTAGATTAAATATTAAATGAATTCCTTCTCAAAATATTGTTAGAAATATATGAAATCATTATAAATAACCTTGAATGCCATTAGTGGGTATCTATAACATAAAATAAAACTTTCAAACATATGAGGCGACCATCTTATGCCTCAAGATTGGCAATGCATCTATGATTGCCGTCAATTGGAACATCATCAGAAGTGACCACATACCAGTGGACTCTATACTCATTTTCTTCTCTATCATTAAAATCATGAAAATGATAATCTACTCGTTTATATTACATATTTATTTCCTTTCAGACGACTTGCACGACGCCCGCGCCAACCTCACGGAGTTGACCCGCCGTCTTCACGAGCTCGAAATCGAGCTGCGCCGTCTTGAGAACGAGCGAGAGGAACTCACTGCCGCCTACAAGGAAGCCGAGGCCGTAAGTATTGGCCGTAGTATTTGTTGTTGTCATACATCAAATCATAGATGGAAAGGTCTTAAGCGACAGGTTTTTACTGCCATGTAACTTAACTATGACTACTAATTAAGACAGGGACAAAATGTTGCAACCTTAGTGTCACATGACCTTCAAAACAAGCGAAAGAAACTTATTACCACTGACGCCGAAGTCCAATCCACAAACTGATTATTCCTGCAGTCATATATCAAATGAAATGAAAAGATCTTACGTCAGTACCGAGCAGTCATGAGATCAGCCCAGAAAAATAATGGGGGCCTGCGATGAAGACGATGCCATGAGGCCTGACTTGGCTATTCGTAAGAATAGCCAAGTCAGGCCTTCTAGACAGATGTAACTGTAAAGTTACATCTGTCTAGAAGATAACGTAAGCAATAAATAGTAACTTGTCATTACTGCAGACATACAATAAACTGATCGATGAATAGGCCCTAGCTCATTATCGCCTAAAATAACCAACATAATATTTATTTCTATTACGATTGTTGATGAGCATTTAATGCTTCTGATACGATACGCGGACGGTTGCATTAATTGAAAATTTACTTTAATATTTGTTATTGGTTTTGGTCTGGACCGATTAAATATGACGAGATCAAGCGGTTAACACGTGCGAGGCTTTCACGTAAAGCAATATTTTTTAACGTGTAATTTCTTTTGTTTTAATCTTATAGTCATATTTATCTAGTACGAGTACGATGTACCAGTTAATTCTTGTATGAAAAATATGTTAATATACTATTTATAGAACTCATATTGATGAGTACCACAGAAATAGTCTGTAGTAACCGTGTAATACCATTACATTTGTCGACACTACAAGAAACCAAATGTTTAGATGTAGAGTATTAAACTTTATCAAAAATATCAATTTAATTTTGTCTCCAGGTTCGCTGATTCGCTTTAATTTAAAAAAATAGAACTAGTTATTTCTAAGCAATGAAATGCATGCTACTCACCTCAATGTGACATGACTACAGTATAAATATCTATTTTGGTAAAAGTAATTAGCAACTCATTGGCAGCAGTTCAGTGGGAGTCAATTGCAAACCAATTACACTTCAACATTTGCCAGAGCATTTCAACCGATACCACCGAAACGAATATTTTTAGAATCACGAGCAACATACAGAAGTCAAAGTCGTGAAAAATCTATAACTTTTGTCCCAAGCGACGAGGAACTATTTTTAATCATTTCGCCTTGCATTCACGTCTAGATCGTGAGCTTATTACTTCTGAACAAAATGAGCATGATAGTACAGAGACACAAGATTAACATTACATATATCTTTCGCAAATAGCTGTTACAAATTGTAACACTATAGTGTATTAGAAATTTGTAGAAAGATAATTAACATATGCATTTATGATTACAGACTTAGTCATTACCTTACTTCTTGCTTGAAAATCAAATAAAAGTTCGCATATCAACGCATATGATTTTTTAGTTTGTAAGTGTACATATATGGGCTTAGATGTATCTTATTTATATTAGTTGTATTATATTATATTATATTATATTAGTGTTGTTAAATGGTGATCTACATATCTAATCATCATTGCAGGGTCGTAAGGCTGAGGAGCAACGTGCGCAAAGGCTGACTGCCGAGCTGGGTCAGTTCCGCCACGAAGCCGAACGCCGCCTCCAGGAGAAGGAAGAGGAGATTGAAGCTATCCGGTAAGCGTTTCAACTTGAAAAAATATTTTAGCTACCTTTAAAATAAGTTCACGAACAGTACACAACACTGAACAAATAAGTAATCACGACAATGGAAGTAAAAATGGATCAATAAATGCATACATATCAACGAACAAAGTTGCACTTCCAAAGATAGGACAACCAAAATAAAGATCTAAAAAAAGAAACACATAGCAGTATCATATTACACAACAAAAGCAAACTCAGAACTATACTCTTTATATTGTTGAATTGTTACATCATTCGAATTGTTATTCCATGCTTACCAATTTACAAAATGTGACTTATACACAATTGATCACAAAAATAATTTAATAAAATAAATTCCATACCTCACAACCCCTACAAATTACACTAAATAATTTTACCTATTGAACGATCATCACAGACTACACAATCAGACTGCTAAATAGGAACTGTAAGCAGAACGGCAATATTGGGCTTGACACACAACTAATACACTCTATTGTTGAAGTGTTGAGTGACAAACGTCATGCAAACCTGCACTCTTAAAACTTCTACCTACACAGCCATGACATGTTTTAACTGGAAGAAAGCCAATGTATGTAGATGATATAATGATTATTGATGCAATCGATAAAGATTTAAACAATATAGTAAATTATACTAAGCTATTTCATTGAAGCTTTTATACTACTATGGATATATTTGTATAGTTCCCGGTAATAGAGTATTTCCATGATGATAAGACGCACATCCGCATATAGTGTAGCATAGAAAATTGGCACAAGTTCCATTTAAATATAACAGCTGCGTTGATTGGTGAATATTAGCGGTGTACATTTAAGAATATTGGCACATGAACGCTGATGAAATCTACAAAAGTCCGAATCATTATCCCTGTGCCCCAGTTACGATAACCTCGGTGCCTGATGCCACACGTTTGATACTTCAATCGACACTTCGATCAACGTTAATCTTTCAATCGATACATCATGCCACCTGTTAAGGTGCCCGATTACAAATGGAACAAGCCGCCCACCGCTGTCTATGAAGATAATTATGGATACGGAATAAACTATTATCAACCAATGATTGACTATATAACGGCCAAAGAACAAGGAGTGGCAGCCAAACCACCTCATTTGCCGTGGAACAACGAGAGAGGATTGGACAAGTATAGGTTTGATAAACCGATTCAACCCTACTCTGAAGAAGACGTGTCTAGACTTTCGCATGAAGTATCAGAACAAGCGAAAAAAGATCTTAATACATTCACCGTTGGAAAAAGGACCCCTTTTTCAGTGATTGCAACTGCAGCAGCGGCAAACGTTACTAAACACGTTGGAGTTGAAAGTGTTGTAGTGAAAACAAAAAAGAAGAAAATGGATAGGGAAAAAATTAAAGCAGAAAGACAAAAAAAAATAATAAACGAAATCGAAAAGGAACTCGAATTATACGATAAAAATGTTAATGTTGGTGCCGAATTAAGGAGTAAAGCTTTAATGTATAGAGGCAAATCAGCCAAAGCTATCGCTCAAACTTTACTTCAAGAAAGTAGAAAAAATGTTTCAGAGGGTTTATATAGACCTCCTAGACTCTCAGAATTACCCGTCCCAAAAGTGAAAGTGCATATTGACCGAGACATAAGTGACTTTAAGGAAAACATCCATTCAAAGTTGTCTGAAAGCAGACGGTCGCATATGTCCGAAAGTCAATACATAGAATCTATGGCTGAAATTGCTAGAACTGTACGTGCAGTATCTCCAACTACTTGCATTGTCAAAATCGAAACGGAAATACCTGTAATAAATACCGAATACATTCATAAGCTTAATGAATTAAAAGAAACCATAAAGCAATTTGAAAATTTAAGTACACATTTCGTTTTCGATACCAGGTATAACAATCTGATTATAATAAATGTGTTTCGTGCAATAGAATTAGCATTTTTACTATTGATATCTTTGCAGCAAGCAGACCAGCATCGAGATCGAGCAGTTGAATGCCCGCGTTGTGGAGGCTGAGACCAAGCTGAAGACGGAGGTCACCCGCATCAAGAAGAAGTTGCAGATCCAGATCACAGAGCTTGAGCTGTCGCTTGATGTTGCCAACAAGACCAATATCGATCTGCAGAAGACCATCAAGAAACAATCTCTGCAGGTGAAAACTTAGTTTGATATAATTAAATTTAATATCCAACATCCATTCTAATACATATTTTATTAAACTTGCTCTTAAATATCTATTACAGCTCACTGAGATCCAGACCCACTATGATGAGGTCCAGAGGCAGTTACAGGTGACGCTTGACCAATATGGCGTCGCCCAGCGCAGAATACAGTCTCTCACTGGCGAGGTCGAAGAGATTCGTGGCAACTACGAGCAGGTAACTTACAATTAAACAAGCTATATTTTATAGTTGTATGTGTTACACCTACTTACGAGGATAGTTGTATCTTTGAAGAAGCAGCTTTATATAAAATGTAATAGTTAGTACAAAATAATAGGTTATTACGATAACTAAAATCCATATATTTTAGGCCCTTCGTGCTAAGCGCGTCGTCGAGCAATCGTACGAGGAAGCGCAGACCCGCATCAATGAGCTGACCGTCATCAACGTCAACCTGTCCAGCAGCAAGGCCAAGATCGAGCAGGAGCTCGCCGCTGTCGCTGCTGACTACGACGAGATCACCAAGGAACTGCGCGTCTGCGACGAAAGATACCAGCGCGTCCAGGTAAATTTTAGACTTCACAGTAATTGTCTATGTTTTCCATTGACATTTTATGATTTAGTAAGAAAAAGAGTTATCCCACTGGTCGCTTAGAAAAATTGAAGTCGTAAATATTTCAATTTTTTAATACAATTCAATTATTCAAGCATTAATTTCATACACAGCTGATACTATATTCTATATTATATACACCTGAATAGATGTACGTAATATAGGTACGTATTACATACGATTAAAAACGAATATATATATATATATATCAATGTTTGTCAGTTTCATCCTTTAATATAATTAAGTCTAAATATGGTGTAGATAAAAATAATTAATGTCTAGTCGTGGTAAATATTATATCGAAATAATGGAATGACCTTGAATTATAGACTGAGCTGAAGCACACCGTGGAACACCTTCACGAAGAACAGGAGAGGATCGTCAAGATTGAAGCTATCAAGAAGTCTCTCGAAATTGAAGTCAAGGTGAGTACTATTGGTATATCTGCAACTTTATATGTCCCACTACTAGGTACGGGTTTCTTTCCAAATCAATTGGGGGATAATTGGTAAATGTGGATTGGTGGAGATACCTGAGTCAAGGAACAATAGGTTCTATCCAATAACTGGTTCTAACGATTTGACGTTCCTACTGTAATGCGATACCGTGAATGAAACTTAACCAATAGAAGAAATGTCCTCTATTGGCTTAGTTTCAGTACGAGTAAGTTGACCGGTTACTCACGATAAATAATCTTGAAACAAAAATTTTATTACCATTACATATCATACATCAAATTTTAATGGTGACAGTAGTATAATACTTTTCAAACAATAGATTTTCTTAGAATATCTTCTAAAAAACTTATTTATCTATAAAAAACTTATATATCTATCTGTCTTTCAGAACATTTCAATCCGCTTGGAGGAGGTTGAGGCCAATGCCATTGTTGGTGGTAAGCGCATCATCAGCAAAATGGAGGCACGCATCAAGGATTTGGAACTGGAGATGGACGAGGAGAAGAGAAGGCACGCTGAAACCATCAAGATCCTCCGCAAGAAGGAGCGTCAGCTCAAGGAGGTCATGATCCAATGCGAAGAGGACCAGAAGAACATAGCCCTTCTCCAAGACTCCCTCGAAAAGTCCAACCAGAAAGTCTGCATCTACAAGAGGCAGTTGACAGAACAGGTATGTTCAATACTATTAGTACAGGGTCCAATAAAAAATGTGGTAATTAGGGCAATGTAACAAATTAGTTACCATAATGATCATCACAAAATGTTATATTTTTTATAAATCTGATCATTAATTAACTGTTGAAATTACTTCTTGCCAACAGGAGGGCGTCTCCCAGCAGAGCGTAACGCGGGTACGACGATTCCAGCGCGAGCTGGAGGCTGCCGAGGACCGTGCCGATGTTGCCGAGAGCAACCTCTCGCTCATCCGTGCCAAGCACCGCACCTTCGTCACCACCTCCACGGTGCCCGGCTCCCAGGTCTACCTCGTGCAGGAGTCCCGCGCCCTGAGCACAGAGTGAGCGACCCACCCCTCGCCCCACAACACCAGCATTTCTCTTCACCAGTCGATTACGGGGCGCAATTCCGGTCGGGTAAAATAAGCCTAGTCGTTCGTTAAGTGATGTTTGAGTTACGCGATAGATTGCGCTATGTGACTCTCGAGTCTAGTGGCGCCATCTATCGAGCACCGCGAGCCGGGACGGGCGCTCGGTACATCGGCTCGCCCTAACGTTGCCGTGTCTCCACAGTACCAGGCCGATTACCGACCGTTCGTCCCCATAATTTTTTTATTGTAATGCAATCAATCAAATAAAGGAACCAAAAACTCAATAAGCTTTTTTTTTCAATATTTTTCTATTATAAGGTCACCAGCGCTACGAAATACAATGTCGTTACGTACCGTACTTTAGGTGCAGTAGTTTAATAAATGAATTATTTTATATTATAATTATTAATTTATTATTCGTGCAATGCATATTGTACGTCTGTAACTGTAACTTGTAATAATTAAAAATAAATGCTATTTATGTTAAAGAGTTAAATAAACAAAAAAAGCAATAAAATTTCAAAAACACTTTGGGCTTTTATTTATATAACTCACGTTAACAACTTTGTCTATTAACAAACCTACGTATTGTTAAGGTTTCATTGTTATTATTTAATTCACATATTTTAATCTCTAAAATTTTGCAAATCTTTAATCGGACATAATGAATAGAAATATACTAACAATTTATATGAACAGACAATGTTATGTTAGACAAAAGAAATAATACGATACCCACCTGACGTGTATGAAAATATCCGTACTTCCATAATTACATTAAATTCAGTACTTATAAAATACTGGGTGACAAACTCTATCTCATAGACCACGGTGAACAACTTCACTCAGAATTCTTATATAAGAAAACAGATGGCGCTGCAGAACATGCGATTTGTTTGGTGTTTAATTTATTGTAACGGCCCGATAAGATAACAATACATGGTTTACTAGCTATACTTATACAATTATAATTGTGGTAACGTAAATACAATACTAGGCAATAATTTAGTATAATTTACTATTATATGCCGCTTACCTGTTATACTCTCTCAGTGAATATTATTTTATTTCAGATTCAAAAACAAAAGTTTGTTCAGAGAGTTCGTATTCATCATTGTTGTAAAACTTCTTACGTTATACCTAGGTATCTCCAGACAATTACTTATGATATATTTTTTATAAGATATAATACGATTGTGGTGTCGGTCTTGAAAGCACCACTCCTTTTCGTACTGTGGATGTTGTAAGAGGCGACTATGGGACTTAATCTAGGAGATAGGCAATAGAGTCTACCTTTGTAACAGTAACTGTTGCAGTCATCAAGCAAGCATCGCAACCACGCAAGCCAAGCGGGGTGAGTATTGTCAAAAATCCCCATTAGGATGGATGGAGAAACCAGATAAAGGTGGTAGAACTTTTTGTGGTTCGACTCCGGAAGCACCACCGCTACACCTATTTCTGCCTAATAATACTAATAACAGCAGTGTTATGTGCTGCTGTGTTCTGGTCTGAAGGGTGTGGTAAGGGAG
>DWTU01001532.1:0-13048 GCA_018251515.1 Cecropterus confusis | reverse complement strand
AGTTGACAAGTTATTTTTAAATGAATTGGTCCACGGAACTCTCAAATGGTGCTGTGGTCCAACTATTTTATAAGTTGGACAACTGCCCCTAGTAAAGACCCTTGGTCAACTAGTTGAACGGAGCATTTGGACCACTGCCCCGACCTCAATATCGCAAAACATTGTATGCAATAATTACATGGCAGTAACATACTAGTATTATTGAAATTAGCAAGATCCTTTACCTTGGTTAATATCTTGTACACCTCAGTGGAGTTTTTGGTAATAAACGGCAATAAGATAGGTATATTGTTTAGAATTTTTAATAGTGAGGATCTAATTTGCAATTGATTGGAAACAAAATTAGGAAAAAATTTGACATTTTATTAAAATACATTAGTGTTACTTATATCTATATTGGCTTAATCTTGAAATGTAGCCCAATAAGAGAGAATACTAAACACTTAAGATCTTGGACTAAATAGTAGAAACATCGCAGGCCTTCGGGATCTCGTGACTGATTGACATCCACCAATGAACCAGTTTTTGAAGTTGTAAACGAAATATGCTCTTCGCCTATGACTATTTCCAGTTCCTGTAACACACATGTAAATGTTAAAAAGAACTCTAATAATATTATGAATGCAGTTTGTATGTTTGTTAAAAGCCGACAGCCAAAAAAATTAAAAAATAGCCTACAAAAAGTTAAGGTGCGTATCCACCATGATTGTTGGCAACTTCTGTATTCCAACTGTTTGAAACTCTAAAAAAATCACTAACTTTTGTTTTAAATGAGTCTACACTAAATCGAAACAAATCACCAACAAATCAAGAAACATGTTGCTTGACAACAAGCTATCTCCACTAGCATTTGTTAGCAACATTTCCTCGAATGACAATAATGTTATGCATGCAGTCAAAGCTTTTTTCGTTATTTTCCATGCATCCTTTTTCAAATTCTCATAATTATAACTTAATTCAATTTTAAGTTCTTATTAAGTTCCACTGTACTCTTTGAGTGTAATATAGAGCAATTAAGTGTAGTTCAATTTGTTTGTGGACATGTTTATGTTTCAAACTCATGTTGCCAACTAAAAGTGTATCATAAATATCAGCAATCCCTTGATGTTTACCGCCAAAAATGGAATCATGTTTCCCAACATAAAAAACAAACGCTTTCTACACTCATAGCCCCACAGTAGGATTTTCTCCTGTGTCGTGGGTGCCATGGACACACAAACACAAATACACAAACACCCAGACCCAGAACAGAAATCTAAACTCATCATTCAGATCATCTGGCCGGGGATCGAACCCGGGACCCACTGCACGTCAGACCGGTATAGTTACCGCTCCTCCATGTGGGTCGTCAAATTATTTTAAATATTTGTTGCCAACACAAGGTACACATAGTGACTTTTCTCACCAACACTCGTGGACATCACATAAGTTGGCGAATTTTGTTGGGTGGAGACCCAGATTTAAACAGGTTTTTTAATTTTAAATATGTTAACTTAAAATAATCCCAATAAAAAATGATTATTGGATACAAAAACAAACTTTGCAATTTTATATCTACCAATGGTCTCCATTACAATATAAAGCAGTAATTTTCCTTACTGCTATTTATGCTAGAAAAGAACTATATTTTGTTAAAAAAATAAAGGAAGCAATCGACAGGTTTAATACGGACTTTCTAGTCCATCACTATTTATTGGTTATAATTGTTATACCTGTTACTTGATATAGTTCAAAATTTTTATAACCATTAAATGGCTTACATTCGGAAAATGCAATGCAGATTTTTTTTAGGTTACATTAGTTCAGATTACTGTATTAGTAATAATAAACCATACAAGTAGTTTATATGAGCGTACATAAGTGTGCCAATCATAATTAACAGAACAAACTTACTTGTCTACCAACTCTATCAGGTTGTGGCCACAGCCGGTCATCTTCGTGCATTATTTCGGAATCTACAATAATTCTTTTCAGTTCCTCCATCACGCAAGGATGAACGTAAGCTTCTTTTCGAATCATTGTATCGTTTTTATAATTGGAATTATTAGCGTAACGCAGTTTACCATCCGGGCGAAACTCGAATTCCAGAAATTCGTGTCCGAACTTTCCTTTATGCCCAACATAGTAACGTATATAAAAGTCTGTAGACATTGTTATCTTATTAAGTAGTTTATCATTTAACTTTATTCAAAAATTAACAACGATTAATAAACAGATAAATGAATAGTAAATAGAGAATTTACTGAATTTTACGTGTGATGCACCGCGTCGGCATCACGAATCACGATACAGATTACAGATAAAAATTAAAATTATTTGTCATAGACAAATAGACTGACCAAAGTCAGAATCTGTAATACACAGGCTCTAGTCAAATTTAGTCCGATAAATAAACATTTCTGTGCGTATGGCAAGATGGCACTTAATGATGAAGATGAAGAAAACTTTATTTTATTAATAATTAACACTTTTACTCCACTCCAAAACTCTTTACATAAATTAAAAAAAAATGCTGATGAAGTTGACAACAAATTACCCTACGATAAGGAGCGTAGCTACATCGCCACAAGCAGGCAAAATGGTGTCTACATGAGCGATTACATTATAAATTAAATTTCTAAACTTGAATAACACGATTTACGATACAATTTAATTGCCAACATAGTCGACTGTTCATGAAATTGTATTGGTGAGAACATCCTGTAACAATGTTAATTATTAAGGTTGTAACGGAACTCCGCCTCCGTTACTGCGGGACTTTCGCATAAAATCGAACCTACGCTTCCGCATCCGTCTCCGCAATTTTTTTTGCGGAGTTTTCACGGAGGTTAATAATAATTTATATTGATTTTGATGTATAACGCACAAAGAGGGACGCCAGGCGGCATATTCCTTCTGCTACTTGTTGCAACTAGATGAATGTCTTTATTGTGATGGATATGTTTTGTTTGTATATAAAGTTTGTTTTCTCCCATATATCGCACTTACTTATCGGTACAACCCTATTAATTATGATGGATTCAGTAGATTATATTATAATCTTAAATGTTTTAGTCAATGCAAGCGATTGTTAAAAGATTTTTAGTGACATATGGTATGTTCATACGATATCTTCATATGTCAATAACCGTTTAAATATATTTCTTATGTAATTGCCTTCGATGCGCATACGCTACCACTTGTTGTGTACATATTTGGGTAGCTTATAAAGTCAAATGGCCTTTAATATGCAAATTTATGAACAGATAATTGATAGCAGACCGTTACAGACCTAGCATCATGTAGATTCTAAATTTTAACATGAATTAACAATTAATACACAACAGAAACGCTTTCTTCATTTGAATTTTAAATAAATTTTTGAACATTTGAACTTATGCAAGCGAGCCGAGCGAATATTTTTGCTACTATATACTAATGGTGTAACATTGTTTTGTTTAATGCCGCGTCCGCACGCTTGCCATGCTTCAAAAAGCCACCAAAGTCAGTTTTTTATCGCAAGTCAAAGGGAATTTGCCGCAAGCGCTTATGAAGCGTCCACACGCTTGCGCTTACTCAGTCTCGTCTTGTGTAGAAAACGAGTGACTGGTAAAGTGAAAACATCTCAACTTTTTGGAATACTTGGAATACCCGGGAAATACTGTGATTACAAGTATAAAAAATAAATGATGCATGGAGTCATCTTCGTACATCATTGAATAAGTCAGTAAAGAAATGGAAAACTAAGAAGGTAATTCATATATAGTCATTATAATGCAGTAAATAAACATTAATAACTTAAGCCAAATTTTATTCCCGATAAAATGTCCATTACGTCCATCATGCTTTTTTTAATGCTGTACAATGCATTTGGGAGCCGGGAAATAATATTCATGTGGTTAAAAAAATATCAGTAAAAGAACAAAATGCTTTTGTTCCCTTTTATTTAATTTCTTGGTTTTATAATAAAAATAAGGTAAGCCAATATTATGGCCAATTTTTAGCTCAATGTTCATTACGTCCGTCATGCTTGCCTCTACCGAATATACCATCTTCGCAAGCGTGTGGATGGCAGTGTTTGATTCCCAAAATCAAGCAAAGCGTTTGTAGAGGTTTGTAGTTCGCGGTAAGTGGCAAGCGTGCGGACGCGGCATTAGGGAAATAAAAGTATCTTATAACTGTGTTAAACAATTGCGTTTTCTTTTTAACTATTTTATTTTTATTGTCGTTGGCATTGACAGAATTCATATTTCTAAATACAAAATATTTCATATGATCATTTGTTTTAAAATTTTCGGCTAAAGCCAATAAGTAACGGCAACGACATCGTTTAGTTTGTAGGCAAGATATTAAAATAACTTATAATTGGTATAAGTAATAAGTGTTTCTGTGTTTGTTCTCAATAATGATTTATTTTGTTAATAAGCAATATTGAAACGAAAGTAAAGTTTGTAATACCGAAAGGGCGCCCTTTTTACGCGGTCCTTTGCGTATAGTAGCGAAGTAATATTAATGTCTGCAACAGATCATTTATTGGTAACAATATACTATAAGAACTTTAGAAAAAAATACATTATTTTTCTGTTTTATAATATAATATCAGAGTTTACAAAGAAGCCGGTCTGAAACCATCTGATAGTCCATAAAGACCTGTCAGACCGTAGACTATAGAGCAACAGTGCCATAGCATAGCACATTCATCCGTCAAACAAATCTTTTCCTTCTGACCCAGCCAAGATGGGTGAGTATGTTTCGTTTGTTGTGAAAAATATCAAGTAAAATCTATGTCTTATTACTTTGAAATTTTCAATCACCTTCTCAAATAAACAGTGAATTTGTAGGTCGTGTGTGTTTAAATATTATTTTCGTAAAATCAGCTATAAAAGTGTAGTGAAGTGTAGTGTTCGTAGAATACTTACCAGTTCCTCACAATAACAACATGTGTAAAATGTCTCAGGTATCAGTCGTGATCACTGGCATAAACGAAGGGCTACCGGCGGCAAGCGCGCGCCCATTCGCAAGAAGAGGAAGTATGAGTTAGGTCGCCCGGCCGCCAACACCAAGGTAAGTAACCTAAAAATTTATTTGTCGTGTCCTGTTTTGTCATTATTGATTTCTTCAGTCTTTCCTCTCTTTCTATACGGAAGTATTGAATGATAAGATGATCACCTGTTCTTTTTTCAGCTTGGCTCTCAGCGCATTCACTTGGTGCGCTCTCGTGGTGGCAATGTCAAGTACCGTGCTCTGCGCCTCGACACTGGCAACTTTGCCTGGGGCTCGGAATGTGAGTACCTATGTATCAAGTTTAAAAATTTTGTCTACATTATCATTTTATTGTAAGTTTTGCATTCATTCCTGCAAAGCGATAAAATAAGTTGTACTGAAATTATTAACTTGACCTAGAATGAAAACATAATTTAAAGTATTGTATTTTGTTGTAAATCCAAGTTGAATACATATTAATATTGTCTTATTGTATTGCAGGCGCCACCCGCAAGACCCGTATTATTGATGTTGTGTACAATGCTTCCAACAACGAGTTGGTGCGTACCAAGACACTGGTGAAGAACGCCATTGTGGTGGTTGATGCCACTCCATTCAGACAGTGGTATGAATCCCACTACCTCCTTCCACTGGGTAGAAAGAAGGGCGCTAAATTGGTTTGTACTTATTTTTTAAATATTTCTATGCTAAGCTATGGAAAATTGATTTACTCCCAAGCAGATTTTGCATTACTTATGTGTATAAAAATGTCTTATAGTGATGAAAGAATCTTATTTCTTTTTATTATGATCTTGATTGGTGTATTTCATGCATTATTGCGTAAATCAGCAACCTGTTCCCTGTAGGAATTTAAGAATGGCTGAACACATTAAATTTTAGGTGTCTTATGGTATAATTTAACTAAATTGTTAGAAATATGAAGTAAACAAAACCAAAATAAATGCTTTCTACACTCATAGCCCCATAGCAGGATTTTCTCCTGTGTCGTGGGTGCCATGGATACACAAATACGCAAACACCAAGACCCAGAACAAAAATTTAAACTCATCATTTAGATGTCTGTCTGGCCGGGAATCGAACCTGAGACCCTCTGTGTGTCAGAGAAGTATGCTGACCACTGCACCACGTGGGTCATCAATATGTCGTTGAGTTGTCAATACAAAGTGTGAATAAAATACCATCCAGTTAAGACTGCTTTGCTAAGATATTATATATTGTATGGATAAGAACAAGAGCAGCCAAATTCAGAAATAATAAACTACATATTAATAATATCTTGCTATAATGAATCATTAATAATTGTGTACAAATGTTTAATGAAACTTCAACATTCTTTACATACCAACAATACTTATACTGTAATATTTAGCACAATATGTTAACTTTTATATTTGTCATTATTATCATTATTGGATCTATTTTTTCTGGTGTCACAAACATGATGATGCACTTTGCGTGTCAGATGATATATAAAAATGATTACAAGACACTGCTGACTTTCACAGGCACAGCTTGACTTTAGTTTGGGATTGTTTATCCTGTTTGCAAATGTTTATTATATTAAATGTATATTTCCAGACTGAAGCTGAGGATGCGATCATTAATAAGAAACGTAGCAAGAAAACTGCAAAGAAATATGTGTCGAGACAGCGACTCTCCAAGGTTGAAGCTGGTCTTGAGGAACAATTCCATACTGGACGTTTATTAGGTAAATGTATATAAAAGCTGTCTACACTCATAGCCCTACATTATTATAATCTATTATTTAATTATATTATTGAAATTTATTGTAAATGTGTATACTTAAAAAATTTGCACTATTACATGGTAAATTGTGAGCATAACATTCAAATAAGATCGTATCGATGTACCACAATTATGGCAAATAAAGAATCATTCATTCATTCATACACTAGGATTTTCTCTTGTGTCATGGGTGCCATGAACACACAAAGAACACCAAGAACAGAAATCTAAACTCATCATTCAGATGCCTGTCTGGCAGGGGATCGAACCTGGGACCCACTGAGTGTCAGACCAGTATGGTGATTGCTCCACGACGTGGATTGTCAATGTGTATATGTTTTTCTAATGATCAATATTAATCAATAAGTTTCCAATACAATTTTCTTATAATGATGAAATCGAGAAGTTTTGAGGTTGTACTCATAGGCTGGAACCGTTTTGGGAACAGTCTAACAACTGGATGATCATTCTGTCATAGTTACTCTGATTTTACTTTGCAAATAAATACTGACGCCATTTTTTTTTTCATAAAATTAACAGAAATTGTTTGTTACAGCGTGTGTCGCAAGTCGACCTGGACAATGTGGTCGGGCTGATGGTTATGTGTTGGAGGGCAAGGAGCTGGAGTTCTACTTGAGAAAGATTAAATCCAAGAGGGCAAAGTGAGAAGTGTAATGTATAAATAAACATAAACCACAAAATAAATGTCTTTTATTTCTTGATGATTGTTACTTTAGAATTGCGGGGTTATAACAAGTTATCAGTTTTATTGTGTGACGTTAATAATTGAACTCACAGGGACATTTTAATAATTGTAATGAAGCAGTCGTTAGATGCGGCGAAAGAATTGGAAATAAAAAGTTAAAAAGGAAATGCACTTGAAGCATTATTTTATAGTCTCATATTTTCGTACGTATTGTTCAATACGTCTTATTTTCATATGTAATGTGTAATTGGCCACTTGAAAAAATCATTTTAACCAATGATAACTGTGTAAATAACTCGGCAGCAGAGACTGTGGCCAAAAGAGAAATTTTTGATCTTTTTTTCAGTAAAGATTGTAATACTTAGTTACTATTTATTTTTATTTATCATCTTAATTCATCGTGCATTTAAAAATTACATTGAAAACTTTGAAGGATGATAAAAAGGAACTTAATGAAAAAATGATAGTGGCTAATTTCTTTGCGAAAAATTAAAAACCGAAGTACGTACTTCAATAAAGCTTTAAATGAATGACATCTTACCATTATTTACTAAATGCATTTTACGTAAACTTTCATTTATTGATAGTTACATAAATAAAACATATATTATTAATAATAATGCGATAAGAGTCGGGGCCAAATTTTCTGCTGCTAAGTATATTTCCAATTCTTTTTCAATAATGATAGCTTTGCCCAACGTCAATCACCACTTCTAAATTCTTCCGTCGCTGTCTTTCTCCACCGATACTTTAAATAATACTTAATTTGAAAAGAAAACGATCTACAAATTTATTTTCAATGGTCCTATGAATTGTAAAATAATCCTTGTCTAAGTCTCCTGAAATTTATTTTGTTAAATTTAGTTTTAGATTTAAAATTGATAATATCGACTCTAGTCTACTGGCGCCACATGCTTATAGATTCGATTTGTATTCTAACCGTCATTTATTGATAGAGCACTAACAAATTATGAGGTCTAAATTATGGTGAGGTTACATCTGGGCTCCTTTGACTAGTATGGAAGATGATATATACACACACATAACACTCCCAACCTCAATGAAAATTGATAAAAGGCAGAAAATCTTGTAGTAGATTAATTCTCTTTGGAATTAGGCAGAGTTATCTAGCCCCATTAAAATGCCATTTATATAAAAGCATGTAGAAAAAAAAGTATACAGTACAGCGTTGAAAATCCGAACTAACTGCGATCATAGTTAGTTCGAATTACCCATGAGTTCGGTTTTTCGAACATAACCTAGGATTGCCGCTTTGACCCATATTGTCGAGCATACAGTATTAAAAATACAGCTCTGGAAAACAAGGCCGTTCACCTGTCCGCAAACTCAAATCTAGGTACATGCTTGTGAATTAATTTGGAAATATAGGCAATATCAATCAAAGTGTATGTGAGTTTTTATCTCAGTTAGTGTATAAAAATTCCTAAAAAAGATAATGATATATTTCTTAACATTGATGCTGAATTCATCAAAATAAAACGTCTGTTGTTTCCGAGCTATTATTATTAAAAAAAATATCCTCCGGAGGAATTCGGATTTTTGTCGCTGCACTGTGTTAGTGTTTTTCAGTTAATTTATATAAATTAAATCATGACTAAAGGCATTTTGAGCTAAGGAAAAGATTCTATAAAAGCTTTGCACAACGCAAATACAGAATACAAAAGTATTCAGGCTACTTTAAATGCTTGTTTAAAAATTATGTAGTTGAAGATACGTAAATAATATTAAATAGTAAATAATACTAATAGAAATAAAACACGAGTTATAGAATAGTTATAATATTCTTGTATTCAAAGGGTCAACCATTTTTCCCGCCATGAGTGCTACATGTATACTGGAATCCATGACGAAGTAGAGGAATGGATATGTTGCTAGAAAATGTATTCGGTTACGATTTCCCACGTATCCTGAAAAAATTAATTACCTTAAACAAACTAGACTAAAAGGGTGAGTGGAAGTTCAAAAGTGTACCAAGTTTAAACAAATGTACATAACATTTGTTTGAACACTTTAGATAACACAAATAGTTTAATACATTGTTACTCAGTGGTTCGTACTGAAAAATATACAATATACCCAACTGAAAATTGTTGTTGCATTTGCTGGATTCTGTAATTTTGTGTTCAGTAGGGAATGTTAAAAATTATCGATGTTCAGTCCAATAGGACCGAGGAGCAGACCTAATGATTCATGGCACTGGTATAATGAATCCGCCATCTCCAAAGCTGCAAGTCACATTTACAATATCATGGAAATAATGATATTTCGAGTGTTGTGCAATAAATAATAGCTTCGAGTCTGTTCGACAGTGCTGATAGATAGACTATAGGTCAGGCAATTACACGGTATACAAAATTACGTCCTTGCCATGCAAATGCGACCGACCATGGAAACGATGTAGCAAAATTATTCGTAGTCACAGGAAACAATCATCTCGCAATTTATCTGGTTACATGTAGGTAGGTAATTGAAAAGTTAGAAATATCGACAGATAATCATTTTCATCTCGCGATTAGGCATTCAGGGTTTGAATGTTGATGTAACGGGCAAATTTTCCTAATTGCTGATGTAGGTACTTAGAGAGCAGCGCGGCGCATCAATGGACGCAAACGCGCGTGTCGCCGCGTTGCGCCACCGTCGCGCCGAAACAATGGATGCTCTGTGTACGCTCTCGCCACTTGGCACCATGGAATTTACACTTTTGGCTGTGAATACGACTATTATCTTTATATAAATAAAGAAACCGACCGACTTGTGAAGTTGGTTCAGGGTTACGTTACGAGAACAATGCCTTTTACAGCGGAATAAAAAGGGATAAGAGGTTAGAGCTACCATCATCTAAATTGCTAGCACCGGAAATAACAAAAACCTCGGACATTTGGGTGGAATCTTGAATTCCTCCTTCAGAAAAATATTTTTTCAACGATAAAAATTAAGTTAAGAGTAACAGACAGCACAATAGGCGTCCTGTTCGCTTGTTCTGTTGCCTAACGGTAAGGAGTCCATAACTCTACTACAGCATATTTTACATTTCACTCAAACTTCCCCCTAGGCCTCTTCACGCCAATAGCCATTTATTTGTAACAAATGTAATGTTTTAGGCAGCACTAAGAGCGTATTCATGTCGCTCAAGGATCTTCCGGCGGAGGTCAGCAGTGCGTGGCGCGACGGCAACCCGTTCTTGTGGTCACCCCACTGACCGCGGACGGTGTTCGCTCATCGCTACCCACGCGTAGCCGTCCGTCTCCTATGTAATTAAGCTCGTCAGTGGTCTGTGGTCACCTAACACCGGAACATACCAGAACTTTTTCAATCCCTTAACTTTTTTTATCAAGCTGAAGTAGTAAACGACCATGCAGTCCGTCTGATGGCAAGATGGCAACTTACTGCTGCCCATGGACACCTGTAAGCAACTTCATAAAGACCAGGGGTTCTACCTGAAGTCGATCACAAATGCGTTGCTACTCCCGAGGCCAAAGCTAGTCACCTCTTATATAAATGAGCCGGTAAATATTATTATTTCAAAGAAACGATTATACCTACATACCTACAGCCCATATGACTCACGTATGTAAACGTACTTAAACGGAATTGTGTATTGTGTTACTGAAATTAGTTATACTAAAGACAATGGAAGTTACCTTGATCGATTTAGATTGTGAAGATTCTACCAAGTAACATAAGTGCAAAGGCTCAAAAGTTGCCCCAAAGCTATATGAACTGTAAGTGAGGTTGGGTTTTATCAGTCGGCCGGTCCATTTTCTTGTGTTAATAATTAACTTCGAACAACTTGATGACCTGATTATTTTGCGTTGAAAAGATTTGTCCAGAGTAACAAAGTATTATAAAAGTCAACTTACGGTTTTTCTTTTGATCATCAGGTTGATACTTGCGGATGGCAACCGACACCGCCTGCTCGATGTTACGCACGTACACCCCGGGTTGCCGAGTCATCGGCGTGAAGTCGTGTTGGCGCGGTTCAAAAACATCGCGAATTCCAAGCTGTAGGTCATGCGTGAACATTACGTTAAATCTAACAGAAAGCGTGGACTTACGCATGCACTGAGCGAATTGAATGCAGAGCAGTTCCTAGATAGACTAATATCCGTTTCGCGACTGAGAGTAAAAAATGATTATAAAATATCTATTAATATTGAAAACATTATGTGAAAATAATTTCTTCAGAAAATGCTTGTCAAAATCAATAGTGTAATCCTAACGCCTTGAATTTGTAGTAATCAGGACAGATTTCCCCTCCATTTTAATCCAAGTTAATAACATTCTTAAGCACAACTTTACGTTTAAGAGGGCTGCATAATTTCCGAAATGGTAGGACCTAACAACTCCTCCAAAATCTAAAAGATAGCATCCTCCTTGTCGGAAGAGCTTTTTGCCATATTTTTTGAAAGCGGATCCTGAATCATTCGACTGGCGAATGATGCCGAAATGTTTCATTTATATAGTGTACTTGTATTTAACCGAAAGCATATTTTAAAATAAAAAAAAACACCATTTGTTTTTTATTTAGTACGGAATTGACCCTATGACCCATTTTGCAGTAGATCACTATCATGGGTATTGTATCACGCAACTCAGGTTTAAATACGAGTACTATAAATAATACAATAGTGGTCAGTTTTAATAACCGTCAGCTTTCTATGAAAATATTTTTATATAGCCACGATGTAGGTTACAGATCAATACAATAGGCAGAAAGCTATAATGTTAGTAAGTATCTACCACTGACCAATATAAAACATTGACTAAGTTGACTCAGTTGGTCAGATATAACATTACTACCATTCTTGTGTAGGGGAACCCGTCCTGGTGAGTATATACCAATACGGATTGTTTTTTAGGATTCAGTATCGGAAGGGTAAAAACGAAAAGAAACAAGAAGAAACCGATATTTTTCAGCTTTTCTCGGTTTATATATTCAATCGTGATAAGTAGAAAATCTAAATTGAAAAAGAAAAAAATGGTGGTACGGAAATACATTTCGAAATTGTAAGTCGAACTCGCATATGAATTCGACTCGAGCAATTATAATAATATCTACTTACAATTAGCCAGCATACCTCTACTAGGTTGAAGTAAGCGAATTTTGTTGATTATGACAACATAATCAACAAAATTCGCTTGAACGTGATCTCATACATAATTGCTATATAACTGAATGATGTAATTACCTTCTGTAAATCCGTGGTAAGGGTCACGTGACCTTTCACTGTAAAACTCGGGACAATGGCTCGTACTCTTCTTGGCCGTAACGCTGCGTATATATCTGATAGATCAGATTCCCGCGCCATGCGTGCCAGCAGCCGCCCCAGCTCCTCCGTCCCGTCTCGCGACGGCAGCACAACCAAAAGGTAATACCGATCGCTGTCCAGCGGCAAACGAAGTGCTGAGGCCTCTAAGTGCGGCAAGTATGCATGTTCTAGCACCGTATCGTAATTCATGTAGGTCACCTGTATGAAAATATGATTACTTTGTTAATCAGAAATACTTGCTGAATTCTCTTACACACGTTCTTATATTGCGAACAAGCTCAGCCCCGTGGTTATACCCGCGTTAAAAAAAATGTTACTTGAC
>DWTU01001531.1:0-13048 GCA_018251515.1 Cecropterus confusis | reverse complement strand
AAAAGGTATGGCGTTGATAACTCCCGGTCACAGCGTTCTCGCTCTAAAATCTAAAACCACATTACATTACATTACATTATATAAGATATTTGACTAGAGCAACGGTACAATTCAATTACAACGGTAATAACATTAACCACCATCCAACAGTGTTAGTATGTAGTACGAAATGAAAAGTCAACTTAGAATTACATCCAAAATATTTTTTTGAAAATATATAGTTTAATGAAATGTAAGCAACAGGTATTCTGGTAAAATAAACCTAGTTTAGTTTGTTTACAAATTTTATAGTAAAACACGTTTAAAAATTCATTGCAAAAAAGCACAGTTTTATTACTGACTTTAAATGTATAATTACAAAATGAATGTTTAAATTATTGTAATGTTTAGTCATATGACTTAGTAACCCACCTTTAAATCATTCGCAACAATTTTAACAGCAGATTTAGAGATCGTAAAACACGCAACACAAGTGTTTCCGTAATTGAAAATTGTCCAAAACACCTAACGAGTTTGTTACCCTTGCAAACATTAAACAAATCTCGTTTGCTACAAAGCTGCCTAAAATCAAAGGCTTAAAACATTTAAGGGTATTAAAGGCTTATGAAAAACATGGAGAAAAACAGGTATGTCATCTGGGATTCTGGTTTTTGGAATACCTTTTTCCCTTTGTTGTTGATTTGTGAGTCTATAGTAATATTTTTTTGACCGTTTCAGCGAAAAATTAATAATTTTAATACGAGTACATTTCCACTCGCAGCTCAAACCAACTTTATTGTATATTTCACAATAGCTATATTAAAAGTAAAATCAATGGACTTTAAAAGTGAAAATGAAATGTTTTCATTAACTTATAACAAGCCAATTTTTCTGTAAAGGCTTAAGATGTTCAAAAGTTTGAGATTTATGCGTGTTTATGGTCGCTGCATAAAATTAAAAAAACGCACACGAAACAGAACGTTAGCCACGAGCGCCAACTCATATAAAATATGAATGATAGCCAAAACTAACTTCCCTAATATCGTGTTCCACCGGTAATATATTCGAATTGTTCTGCATGCATGTGCGGTCATTTTTATATCAACAAATGAAATGTGATGGTGGCAGCGAGTCGGGCGCGAGCAACTTCGAACGTTTATCATTTTTATTGCGCCCGCAAACAGCATACCAAACGATACCACTGTTCTGAGACGGTACTTAGAGACGAACGGCTGTGGTTTCAGAGATATACGATGTTGTAGATAAAAAGTTGAAATGCCAATGAAATAATGGCAGCGCTCCAAGATGTTGTTAAATAAAGCCGAGCGCCCTAACGTTCGTAAGTAGTAACAAAAATTATTACTTGTATAACCTGTCATAAAGAAAGTACTAATTAACAACCGATAGTATATTAACAGTAAATATATTTTTTCACTTCAGTAAATATATTTAATCACTATTACTTTTCAAGTACTCCTAGAATGTAGAACCTCGCAAAATGTTAAGGGTCAAGGACATATTTCACGGTAGAGAAATTCAATTGTATACTCCGTATATAATACTAAGTATCCTGTCAATAATAATACATTGTATTATACAATAATACGTCTACATAATAGATGTTTAGACCAAAATTTGTACAATTACTTGGTAAAACCGGGTTTTCCCGAAATTGAATTCATGTTTTGCCAGACGAGTCGCTTTGTACGTGTTTAAAAGGGGATAGCGAAGCGTTCCATATTTTAAGTAGGTAAGTACATGATTAGGAGCGAAACACAACAAAATTGTTCCAACATTTTCATAGCTTAAAGGCCTCTTCGCGTCACGTCATTATAATAGCTGAGCTTTTATGGTTGTTGGTAGAACTTTTTCAACGCGCTGTTACCGAAGTTGGTGTTTAAAGCTGACGGTTTTTGTTCTTTTAATATAGTCAAGCGCTTTGTAGTGTAGCTTGCGAGGAAAACTGATGTTTCGCCAGTCCCCAGTCTGCTGTTCTGAGCGCACTACATATTTTATGAAGAAATTCTTACTTCCAGTAATTATACAGCGCGTAGTGCAACATATTTAATAAACGCCACGTTATGACTAATGACTATATTACTTCTGGGACATCAAATTATTTACTGCACTAAATTATTATTTGATATTAGAATAAATTCAAGCATTAAAATGATAACAAGAAAGTAGTAAATATGTTTGCTTCAGTGTTACCAAAGAGAGCAATTCACTCGTTAATTATGCGAGTAATGTTTGCGAGATATGCAGTTTTGCCCGCAAGTGGAGTGTGACAGAGTGAAGAGACTATCCAATTAACGCTTCGTTTCAGTGAGATTGTTAGTTCACTGACGGCTATTAAAGACGATGATTTCGATATTGCGAACTATCAATAAGACCACGAAGACAATGGATAAGAATTCGCAAACGATTTTTGCCGTAACGTTTCGTTAAACATATTGCGCTGCAGCCAAGTGACGTAACACACACTTGACATAATCCTAAGTGGTTACAAAAAGTACAAATTTGCACAATGCACCTCCTAATGGGGCTACCGCAATAAGGTTACGATGTAATAGAAGGACACGCGGTTTGGGCACGGCTTTTTGCATGTATTAAGCCTCGTTTATATCTACCGACACTGAACGTGAAAGACAAAATAGTATCAATTTGTACTAACACTGTAAACCTACCGTAATACTACACTACACTACGCCGTAACTGTTATAATATTGTATAAAAAATTTATTGTTTCCTGATACGAAACGTTTAATCTCTGTAGATGTAAATGGACCTTAAACGATTTCTACACTCGCAAACGCTTTCTACACTCATAGCCCCACAATAGGATTTTCTCCTGTATCGTGGGTGCCATGGACAAACAAAGAATACACAAACACCCAGACCCAGAATAGAAATCTGAACTCATCATTTAGATATCTGTCTGGCCCGGGACACACTGCGTGTCATACCGGTGTGATGACCACTCCACCACGTGGGTCGTTAAAGGTAGTCATCCACATTCTTGCATTGACTAGTTGACGGTAATGTATCCAAAGCAACCAAATTGCCGATGGAGCAGCTATCAATAATCGTTTTTTTTTAAATCCTGCCACTAGTATGAAGATTAGCAAAAAAAATGGAAAGTGCCACGATTGTCAGTGTGGCACTGATGAACATTCCGTATGACGTCATCGAGATAGTTATAATATCATAGCCTCTATGATATTCAGTCGCCGATGATGGCGATCCCATGCCTCCGATACATTCATTGCGGATCAGTGGGAAGGACTGATGTCTATGACATCTGTTTGATGAGATCAGTCAGACGATTACTTGGCGAAGTCGTGAACAAATGACAACTCATTATATTACACTCAGGCGTAGTGTAGACATCAACAAAACACAAGCAACTTTCTCCAAATCCGACACACGCATTATAAATTTCAAAAAGTAAAAGTGTCACTTACGAAAGGCGTTTCTAAATTGCATTATTTTATGAGCGGAACAAATATGTCTATGTTACAAAAATATGTATCTCATTTAAAATAAAGTCCAAGGTGGTTTTGTAAACCCTCAGTCACACCATTTGTTTGGCTACAGTTGTAAAAGTACGCAACATTAGCATAATAAAAGATAATATGTAAATTGTACAACACAATTACAAAAAAGAAATATATTATTATAATACAATTTGAATTTTTGAATGTCGACGCATTTACAATAGGTACAGTTAAAATAAATATATCATCTAGTTCGATAAGCTAGTTGGCTTTGAATTTACTTGAAATTTCGTAACATTTGACACATGATTAATCACTATGTAATGGAGAATTTAATAGCTTTAATTACCCGTTAAGTAAAGAAACATAATTATAATCATTTCACTGCATCAATTTCTTATCTCACTGCCACTATGTTTAGAATTTTAACGTGACATATAAAGTGCAGTTCTCTGATAGCTATTATTATATATTATTTTATGTCACAATTATGAACCGTAAGTGTGTAATTTAGGCGTCTGGCAGCAGCTAATTTGGCTGAGTAAATGGTGTACTTGACTCGTTCTTTCTAGCCTTTGAAAAATAGAAAATCCAACCTTCACGGTTGAAGCTCATGCTACAATCTGGTAATGCTATTTAGCTCCCATTACACTCAGGAAAGGGAAGTGACGTTAAAATAGCAAGTTTCGTTCAAGGTGCCGGATTAGTTGCTCTTATTACGAAGCATAATCGCGTATAATTATTTTACTAGCTCGTGTTATTTAAATCATGTTATTAGGCGCATTTTCGGACTTTCGGATTACAATTTCAAACTGTGCAATAAAAGGTAACATATTTATTAATCTTGATTATTATTTAAATTGTCTACGTTAAAAATTTAGTAGCAATATTATTATATGGATTATTTACTGGAGTAATTTGAAGATTTGTTCTGTTTACGCATGCGGTGTTTGCCTTAATAGGTATATATACTTAGCTTTTAAATAGGTTAAGTCTAATTTGTAAAATAAGTATCGAAACCAATGGCAAACCTTTTTGAATAAATAAATGAAAATAAAAGAAAACAAAATTCAGGCATTGAGCCTGAGGCTATACGTAAAGTTATTTTTATTTCCTGCGTAAAATTCACTCAACTCAATACAGGTACAACTCAGAGCAGAAATCGTGCCAATTATAAATGTTTGAAAATAGGTTATAAACATTATTTTATATCTCGCAATGTTCCACAGACACCAACTAAACTTTACATGATTATAACAAAAAGGAGTCTGACCTTTAGCGATTCTTATCGGGAATCATTTGTTAAGGTCGCGTCTAACTTTGAAAGGAACTGCAATGAACTCATAACCAGTACCTGTTAATATTTTTGCAATAAACGAAGCATACAGATAACGTGCTGTTATTGGAGTTTATCGTTATTGTTGCTGCGGAAATGACTTGCCATTTAAACTGACACTTAATTTTATTTGGTAAAAGATACAAAGAAATAAAAATTTATTAAGAGACGTTTTATCTAAAATTGTGTAGCATATAAGTATTTTGTTTCGATCAAGTGGTTTATACAAAAAACGTTTAAGCCGTTGTTACCGGGCGAACGGAAAGCCTCCGTTGGCCCTTTAAACTGCTGAATGCTAAAATATTTACTGCCTTTCCAAAATCTTTTTTTTTTTTTTAATTAATCAAAGGTCTCTGAACTGGTGTCTTTAAGTAAGTAAAAACAATTTATATTTTTGCAATCCTGTCGTGAAAAACCCTTTAATTTATACGTGAACAAAAGCATTTCGAATGTTTGCTTTTCATAATATAAAAAGGGTCCACCGGTATCAACATGTTATGTATTCGAAGCGTTATTACCTACAAAAATTGTCTTGAATTTGTAACAAAACGAAATAACTTTATCCTTTCCATATTTGAAGTATGCAATCGATGTACTAATAACGTACCGACCGGTCGAAAAGCGTTCACGTCTCGCCCGAAATATTTTCTAGGCACGGTCGATCGTTTTTATCGCTACTGTCGATAGTTTCGACACGCGTTTCTCAAGCAACAGCACGCGCTTGCCCCTGTGGATTTTCATGCATCCGTGACTCCCTAATTCGCAAGGTAATTGGTCACGATAAATTGAGTTATAACTTTTTAGGTTGCAAAACATCACCGAAACAAGAGTCAATGCCACTTAATAGCGAAGTACACGCGCACTCTGGTTATTTCGCTAGATATATGAAATTTCGTAAAGCCTACGCGGTTTTATGGCTCCTATTTCACCACAATTACGCTTTTACACGAACCTTGGTGTCGCGTAACATTAACCGGCTGGACGAGTTATTTGACTAACAAGTAATACATATGAACCTACATGTATATTTTATCGTTATGATATAAAATTATATGAAAAAAGGGATGAACATTATGATGACAATCTAGTAGGTACTTGAGGATGATATCAATATATATATAGTTGCAAGAGACTATGGACTGCATAGACCTCATGTAAAATGGTCACTGCCCTTCATTGAAACGTATAATCAGCCGAAAAGAATAATTGTTCACTATTCCTCAGGACTCACGTGGAACACCTCGCATGTTTAAATTGCCACGACTCTCAAGACCTTAAAAACTTTATACCTAAGAACGTTCAAGAAAATTCAAGTTTTATTATACTCTTTTAGATACTCCCTGACATTGTCGTATGGACTTTGTGTACATTTTTGCGCCAAATTGAGAATTGGAAATATACAACAACAAACCAACTCCGTCAAAACTCAGCACTGACATATTGTATAAATACAAATCATGTAGCTATTCGCAAATTTATGAAGCATTCAAAGGCGGGCGTACGTAACGACCCTTCAATTTCCCTTTCAGCTCGAATCTATTCAGGAAGCGAGAGCATTTCGTTTCGCCTCCCAACTTCCAATCAGGGCCCTCAAAATAAAATATAATATTACGAATAGGTACATTTAATAGCAGACGAGGTGAATATTAAGATCGTTTATTGTCGACGAGGTCCTGATTTTCGTTGTTAAGTTGATTTTTATGCGTTTAATCTTACTTACTGCGTTGCATTGTTTCCATTTGCTTTTTAGTAGAGTTACAATTACATTTACATCTTGAAAATCCATTATAAATCTTAATTACGTTACAAACAGCGGTTACTTGTGTTGTGACCTTAATTACCTTTTGCATTATATCGTCTCCGGAGGTCACGTAGCTAGGCTGCATAATTAAAACTACGTACCGTCGAGCCGTAGACGGGATGTTTCTAGCGTAAAATCTATTTGTCTAAGTTTGTTATGGGCGCGGAGAATTTAACGGGTCTTTACGGGAAACACCGCTCGTTAAGACTCGCTTTGTTGCGACGTCTCTCTTACTGTAGTGGGTGAAAATGTACGAACTCCCCAACTTGGCTGCCACATTCGTTTGTTGCTTTACATTTCCTAATTGATAAAGGGCCACCTAAACAAAACTACAAAGTTTATATTTGTCATTTATATTTGACAGTGATGGTGTCTGCGTACGCGTAGAGCGCGCGCGGTTTCTTAGGTTTTATTATTTTGTGTGAAACTAAGTTACGCCTTATAACATCAGCTATCTAACCGTAAATGTCCCGTCAAAAGCGGTTCAGTGGTTTCAGAGATTACCCAAAACAAACAGACAGACAATCTCAGACAAAAAATCTTTATTAATTAATAATACATATGTTATAGTAAAAATAAACATTATGTAAAAACATAAGAAACCCTCGTGCAAAGGTGTAAGAGTGAAGAGTTCTCTTCACGGCTCAACGCCAGAAGCACCGCCGCCACATCTATCTGTGCCTAATATTAGCAATGTTGAGCGCTGCTATGTACTGATCGCAAGGATGTGGTGAAGGAGACTTAAGTAAGATATTACAACTTAGTCCCCAAAGGTAGTATCGTATCTGTGATCACGTAAAACCATAAACTTATCCTTACTTAACTTAACCTCATGCTTACTTATTGTCACAGATGTTTCAGAGCGCAGTTTACTCTAATCATACACAAAAAAAAAAACCATCGCTTACAAAATCCAACTCCATCCAATCAAATTTACGTAACAGAATTATAAGTAAAATCTTTTGTCTCAAGATTGCTTGCCCGGAGGTGGACGGTTCTTGTTAATGCTCGGTACAGGTAAAATATCCCCCCTTATATTCCCCCCACGCTTAGCTACGAACTGTTTATTGCTCGTCGGAAACTCTCAACACGTTTCTTTTTAGATACTACAAGTTTTCTGTTATACGTGTAGAAGTGTATAACTTTTTTATTATAGACTCCTTAATATAGTTAAATAAATTTCTGTATAGTCAAATAACCCAACAATCAATTACCTGAAAAGGAAAAAACAAGCAGTGCATTAAATTACCATTAAAGTTATATACTGTAAAAAGTTTTCACACTTGTAAAATAAATAAAACTTTCTACACAATATAAATAAGTTGAAGATGTTAAAATCTGTTCTGGTTCAAACCTGGAGGTTTACCGCCACGCCAATTTTCTAAATACTCGTACAGCAGCAGCGTTAAGTTCTGCTGTATTCTGGTTTATAGGGTGTGGAAAGTTATACGCTTCAACTTTATCCTCATGGTAGCAACGTATCTGTAATCGACTTTAGGTATTCCTGAATTTTATTTGTTGTTTGATTCCAAATATCAATTTTTTTATATTTAATAACATAGATCTAAACAACGATACTCTTGTCGTGCTTGTTTGTAAATTCACTTTTATTCATCACTTAGCTTTTTGACTGACCGTGTATAAACTAGGAACTCTCAACATGTCACACCGGTATGGTGGCATGTGCCAGGCAAGCAATCTCGCAAGCACTTTATTACTACGAGTAACTAGTAGACGTGTAAACAAACATGGCTGTTAACGGGTTCCCAGACACTCGAGAATGTTCGCTCGGAGGTGCACAGCCTTTATTAATTCACAGCGCTGACGACCTGAACAACTTAGAACCCCCACGCCATCCCCTCGCGCCACCGCAGTAATCAAGGTGCGATTTAAAGCCAGATGAAAATTGTATTACCTAAAAATATTTTCTGCTTTCGATTATTTCGAACTGGTAACCTCCAAAGAAGCTATAAATAACAGTGTACCTGTATTGCCAGTGTCACTATAATAAGTAATAAAGTTTTTTTTAACCGACTGCGTCAGAAGAAGGGTGATGTTTTTCGGGCGTATGTATGTATGTCTGTTTGTATGTGTGTCATTTCTTTGGCACGCGCTACAGCCCAAATGGCTTGACGAATTGTGACGTATGACATATATTTCTAAAAATCATCTAGATTCACCCGTCTAACACTGTAAGCTGTGTCTGTCAAACACTCAAAAGGGACTTGAGATGTATTAAGCAGACATTAATAAATTACTACTATCTTAACTGCTTTGACAACTAACGAAATTATTAACTAATAATTATGAACCTCCTGATACCTGAACGTGAAATTTCTCAATAGTAGTGTGTTGTGTTTACACCTCTTTTCCTAAATCCTTACATCGATACAAAAATGATCAAATTTAGCGTATGCCATTTCTGCGTCAAGCTAGTTATAGCGCGTTCACGCTAGCGGCGGCGCTTCGGACGGAAGCTTAATAAAAAAACTCATAAAATATCAAATATTTACACACAAAATGGCGAATATACAAACATCCAGAGCCAAAACAGGGAGTCTTTATTCATCATTTACATGTCTGTCTGGCTCGGGATCAGACCCGGGACCGACTGCGTTTCAGACCGGCCTGGTTACCACTCCACTACGTAGAACATTAAGAGCCAACTAAAGCTTGACACTACTTGAGTTGGAAATGACATAAGTTACATGGATTCATTAGGAAATAATCCTAACGTACCTAGTTATATTTAGCACCTTCCACTCACTACCAAACCGTGTAGACGGAAATTCAAAACACATTTCCTTTTTCTCTAAGTGGACTATTTTCAACATCGCAGAAACAACACAGTGCAAGCTAAAAGCTTATCCAAAAGTTTTGCTATTTCGGACGTTCTGACCGTTTGGATTAACAAACACAACTTTTCGCTTCTTAAGGGAGTTGCAAACGTGTACAATTTTACGTTACCGACAATTAAAAAGAATAACAAAGACACATTTTTTAAAGCTTCAAAACATAATTTCACTCTTTACAAATAGTATCTAATATCTAATAAGATACTTCGCAAAGTCATCGTGTACAAAGGCCCTAAGAAGCTGCTTTAGTTACTTTCATAACAAAAATGATTTATGTTCGCGGTTAATGAAAATGCCTTGTGTATGTATGCAAATTAGCAGTATTATTGTGGATCTGACGTGTCAGAGGAATAACACGTAAAATCCGGGCGGCACGCCTTCACGGCAGAACAATGGACATCTTCCCATTACGAGAAAGTAAGGTGTTTCCTTCCATCCGTTGGATAAACTATCACATCTGTATTTTCCGCTTTGTTATATGAATATACGCTTGTAACAAAGATGAAGTAACGAAATAGACTGTAACGGTCGATTTCGAATTGTTTTTTATACCTACATACACATTTTAGGTTTTCACCCGACTGTTTTTCGAACAAATGTTAGTTATGTTTGTTTGTATGTTTGTCCATTTCTTTGGCACACGCTACCGCCCAAATGGCTTGACGGATTGTAACGTATGATATATCATTAGAATCGTCTTAGTTTGCAGAGTGACATAAGCTGTATAATTTGTAAAAATTGTGCCTGCAAATAGGAAAAGGAAAAGAAAGGGAAAAGGATGGAGGGATGACTCTTATGATGACCAAATGAAAGCTAGTAAAGAGACCATTCTAAATATAAATGCATATATTATAATACTTTTACCTAACTTAAACTCATATAAAGCGTTAAATTAAATATAACATTATGATAAAAATCGTTTTAAGCAGTCGGATTATCTGATTTAATATTTTTAACGTTACTTGCTTGAACTCTTCCAGTAAACGATTTTGCCGTTCTTCTGATGTTAAGTGGCACATGCCACTTATGTACCGGCCCCTGAAAGACCTTAGATCGACCACGGATGCGTTACTAATCCAGAGGACGACGTTGGAACTTCTCGTGTGTTTCTTTCTTACCCTTCAAAACAGAACCAAGAAGCGTTACACTGGTGTTATTAAATAAAACTAAGCTTTGCTGCGGTACCTTTAGAGTCGAACCATCTATAAAATTTTAAGAATATGTTCTAGGTTAGGTGTAATAAATGCTTACATACGGTATGTTAACTTAGTTTTCGAGATACTAAAATATGACCCTTTTTAGATCTCTTCAACTATTCGAAATAATAAATAAATATTTATATGTATAAGCAGAGGTTTTTTAACGTGGAGCAATCATCGATACTCTCATGTACAGGTGACCACTCAATTGGTGAAGAGAATACTTAATAGCTTTTTAAGTACAAAAAATAGTATTATGAACTAAGAAATTTCTCTTTCTGTTTCTGGTTTACTAAAGTAAAAGTGTGTTATTCAGTTTTTCTGCGACAAACAAGTTTAAATGACTCAACTCTCACAACTCTGTGATACATAAGTTAATTTATAAGTATTGTGTCAAAATTTTTCACAAAACTAAAGATATTGCGAGTTGCTATAAAGATAGAGTTTCTAAGCTTGCAAAACAAATCTGATCTGGAGGCAAAAACAACGGTATTTACGAAACTTTGCGTGCCCGTAAGCTACAGGTCTGTGTCAAGCAGATTTGTACGTGCTTACTTAATTTTCTAATATTTCAATTTAAGCCATTATATATTACACAAGGTATTTCGCGCGACTCCATCCGCACGTTCACGCACATGTTCTTTTATTTTTAGCTATATCCGGTGGCACTGCCGGCACAGCAATTTTTACTTTACAGAAGAAGTATTAACTGCTCCAATGATCTGGTTTGAAGGGTATAATGTAAGAGAAAAGCACTAGAAGCACTGATCATTCTCCATCAGATGGGCAGGTTGAGTTCTACTTTAATTTCGTAAAGAAAATTGTTGTACATATAAAAATTACCTTTTTTATCTTTTTATGCAAGTTCCATCACAATTGTTTAGTCATTTTCATTATCAGCCTTCATAGATACAGTCAACCTTTTTAAAAACTAATCCATAATTTTAAAACATTTTCTACTGTAACAGTAACTTCTACTGTAATTATATGCACTTAGAAAACTGAATACATTTGAAAACAGACAAACAATTCGATATTACTTTTTGTATAGGTGCTTATTTATTGTACGTGTCGATGGCAATTTAGATACAGCTACTCACGTTCTCTGGAAAGACACCACTTTCACAAGCACTGTATTCTTTTTTAACTTACCTCAAAGAAATGTTCATTCCGAGGATTTTTTTCATTTTTACCAGCGACCCAAATAGGAGTCTGCTGAACAAGAGTTCAGTGAATAATATAAGTGTTTGAAGCTTGCATTTTTATTATGAATAGTAAATTTAATAAAAGTATCTGAAATCTTATACTGTGTGTAAAGTGTGTAGGTAAAGGTGGTTGAACTCTTTATCTTTCGCCTGTGACCACATGTCATATTTATACAGTGTAAGGGATGTCGTAAACAAATTAAATTCCACAAAATGTTTCATCAGATCCCTAAAGTATTCCAATGCATCATTCAGGTAGAACTGTAGGTACTACACGTTAATTGGTTACAGATGTCCAAACGGCAGTCATTACTAAGAACATACGCTTCCTACACATATTAAATAAAAAAACAAACTAGAATGGTTACTAAACTAAACGTATACAATGCCAACGTCAATATAGGTATTAAAAAAAGTGTGTGTGTTATTTACACACGGCTACGTGAAACTAAATAATAATAAACATTAAATATTTATAGTAATCAAATATATCTAGCCAGTGACAGCCTAATAGTTGATACTCGGCCTCTCAATCAAGGGTCCGAGATTCGAATCCCAGGCACCACTGATTTTCCTAAAATTATATGCATATTACAAATTAATTATCACTACTTTACCGTGTGGGAAAAAATCGTGAGGAATCCTACACACTTCAGAGTTTCCTAAAAATAATCAAAACTTCATGAACCATTAAGAATTTTTTTTTGAGAAGAGTGACATCTAGTACACAGTTAAAGGTTAAGCAACAACGCCCTCTAACATTCTGACCTAAAACTACTAAAATTAACTTGTATTAAACCTAGCAGCAAATGTCGTATGCAACATTTAATACCACCGTGGCATAAAAATACACTAACGGATTGAACTTGCCTATCATTTGCGGGATGACGAAAATAAATACTTAAGCTTTTGTGCGGTTATTATCAAGATAAATATGGCGCGTAACAGAAAAATGTAACGCGTAACAGAAAAATGGGACGGCAAATTTTTCATACGTAGATTAAGAAGTTTTACTTCAAAACCTATTCGATATGATCAATCAGATCATAATTTTATTTTTCTTTTCCTAAGAAGAAAGAGAATCCGGAACCTACCTACCTTTTTTTGTTCTCGAGGGGGAAACCTTCAAAAGGTACCTGACGCCGTGGGAGCGTCGCCAGGTTATGTGGGATTTTT
>DWTU01001530.1:0-13051 GCA_018251515.1 Cecropterus confusis | reverse complement strand
CCTCACCATTGATTTTATTGCTTATCTATCAGTTACAGCCAATTAGCAAAAGCTCGCCTCCTGAACCTTGTCACGACCGCTTCCGTATACTCGGTGCGAATGTTGCGACACGCAGCATAACAATACAATGCATTCACACACATTACGTTTGCTAACTACGAACGATTGCGATCTTTTTATCGCAAGTGTTAAATGTCGTTGCATTCGTGTTAAACTCACTAGATAATCTGTCAGTTTTCAAGATAATCATTCTTAATGTTTATAATAATGCTTACATCTTAACGTGAGCGATGTTTATTATATTGCCTAGATATGGTTCCTGCCTCGCAGTCAAATCGCTATACTGTAGCTTGACCTGAAGCGGTGAAGACTTGTTTGACAACTAAAGTGGATATGAGTTATATAGAGAACATGTGCAATCACTTTTTATTGGCATCAACTCGTATAATACGAATAAGAGAATGTAAGAGCAAATAAATGATTATGAGTATGAATATGATTAAGAAAATTGAAACATGCTATCAGTAGACGATAATTTCTTTTCAGATATTTTTTGCAAGGCATTGAATTGTAGACACACAACATGACATTAATTTAAAATTATAACAACTGCACTAATTTATTATTTAAAGATGAAACACCACACCTATTTCTACCTCATAACAAAAGTGTTAAGCCCTGTCGTGTACTAGTTCAGGTGTATTAAGAAAGAGACGCTTGTTCGATGAATCCTAACTTAGTGCCCCGACGTAGCTAGATATTAATGATCAACCTCTAGTAGTAATTAGTTACGTTATATATCGAATTGATATCAGATATAAATTGATGATAGTGCCCCTTTAAAATTAGGAGGATGTCAACTCGTTTGCTTCTTTGAATCCAAGAACAGAAAGTTATATATAACAAATTAAAGACTGTATCATATATTTCGACTGTCTATTTTAACTGCTCATTGTTCTTGTGAAATAAAATAAAATGATGCTTAAGTCCGGCATAAGATGATAGGTACCCAATTAGACAGTGTAGTGTTAAAATGACGCAGTCGACTAAAAAGGACTCTACGGATCGGGTATGTGTTTCCACTTGCGTGCAGCGCGCCAAATTAGCGGGTTCAACAACATGGCATATCGCAAACTTAGTATATTATTTAATAAGTAAAATAATAATTTGCTTTTGGATACAAACAGAAGCAGACGTCCTGCTGAGTAAAGTTAACTTTTACATTTAAGCTTGTAAACAATTCTTTATCTTTTCACGACACACGGACGATTCGAGGTAAGTTTGCGAGTTGGAGATTTCCATCAGTATTCGATTAAATAAATTAAATGATACACGTTAGCAGTGTATTAGGCTGTAATAATATAATACACTTTAATGTCGTAGAAGAAGCAAAATACCGCCCATACATCCTGATGGTAAGTAGCATCCCATGGACATTTGTAATCAACCAGTGGGATTCCTGTAGTACTTTAAGTAGGCCACAAATGCGCTGCTACCCATAAGGACTAAGTTAAAACGCCCCATATAAGATTTTCTCATGTACCACGCTCTTCAAGCCAGACCACATTAGTGTTTAACACTGTTCTTGCAAGCACAATTAGGTGTGGCGGAGATGCGGGTGCGTATCACGAGATGCTCCACGACCTTTAACATGTTTATGTTACCACTTTGCTACGATGAATCTCGAAAATCATATCACCAACCAAAATTATCTAAATCTGGCATGCATAATTAATTGAAAGATAAGTTTACATCCACTCTTTCTATTTTAAAAAGGTGTTAATAAGCTTAACATGTCTTCTGAGGTGGAAGAAATGTCGCTAACCTGTGATCCTCGGTCAATTGAAATATATTTAAAAAAAGAAGCGCTTATAATTCTGACGCAACGGTACAACGTAAACGGTATTTGATGTAAATTAATATGATGCACAGTCAATTATTAGATATCTGAAATTACTATTAAGGCCAGTCAACTCTTAGATATGAGTTTAAAGGTGACCGAATCCACGGCGATTCGACTCCGAAGGCATCATCATCACCTATTTCAAGTAATGTTAAGCGCTGGTGTATTCTGACTTATAGGAGGTAAATAGTGGGTTGTGATGGTTAAGGGCACATATACATACAGATTACAGAAGGTATGCATGTTTGTCCGCTACTACTACATTTGGAAAAAAATACCGTTGAAGGTTGTTTTTTGGGGTAGTCAATTTATGCGGTTGGTCTTTGATAATCTTATTATCATAAGAAAATAGAGTGGCCGAGTACTTAAATCTGCTTTACATAATTATATTGAACCAACTGCAATGCCATTACCGATTAACTGTAAGGCAACGTGGTATAAACTTGTACCTGCCCTGTATCCCGCAGTAAGCCCTAAAAGCAGAATTCTACGAGACGTCGAAACCATCGATCGATACCATGTACTCTTTATGATGCGTCTGCAGCATCTTAGTTGTTTTATGATATTGGAGTAGCAAGCAAACATGTACATCTGATAGTATTTGGTCACTGCCGTCCATGGACATCTAAAAGTAAGTCCACTTAAAACAAGTTTTCTTCTGTCATTCTTGAGGACTAAGATACTCGTCGTCACATGCAAGTCAACTGGGGTCTACAGCCTACTACTACACTAGAAGTAGATGTTAGTGGTACCTCTCTGTTTCATCGGAACTGATTCTTCTACCTTTCAAACACCTTTTACTCGTTTCCGTTATTTTTATTGCTGTAAATTAGTTCTTGGAGGTATCAACGCATCTATAATCGACTTTGGATCGGACTCATGTTGGTGTCTGTAGTTGTTACCTATTGGTGTCTCAATGCCACAGTGTCCACTTCACATTACATGCCTATTTGGTACTTATGTTACATAAAAAGTACTAACGGCTTGAAATTCCCACCAACCCTCGTTGTTAAGGTAAACAGTAGCTTTACTTGAATAAAACATAGACGTAATCCCAGCCTGACTGTTAAATGGCTGCTCAAAGGGAACCAATCGATTTGCATGAAAACAAAAGATAGGACGTCAGTCAAACTGCACGAAATTAAAGTATCCGCTAGTTCGTTATACAGGCACGATCAGTTTTACCTACTTTTTAGCACCACCTTTTACATGGTACATTCCATTTTCGACTTAATTTGACTTTGCTCAACTTAGCGATTGGTTTCAAACTATATGTATATAAGATAAATCTTAAAAAATAAACTATTGTGTTCCTGTGAAAAGGAAGATTATATTTAGTCAACTATAAAGTTACATTACAAGAAAAACTCTTATAATCTTCCAACACTCTCACCTGAAAAGAGAGAAACGACAATATGTTTATTCTTTCCAACTTCTCCATTCTATTAATTATTATGTTACACTTTTTGCGAATAAACAACATCAGACACATATATTTTCACAAATTGGTCACCTGACAGTAAAAAGCGAAGCAAATTGAAATGTTAAGTGAGAAAACTGCCTTTACATGTATGCAAGTAAATTTTCGGGTGTAATAAATTCGTGCATTAAAATATATTCTTACATATTAAAAAAAATTAAAGTTCCATATGAATGTTTCATTGCACGCTGAGCACATCATCATTGCACAAATAGTTTGGAAGACTGAGGTAGAATGGAGGTTTCTATGATGTTTAGAATTGTCTGTATTTATGTGTTTGAAATCGCATTTAACGACAACTACTGAATTTAATTTAAACATTTCAAAATAGCCCATTTCTTGATGTAAAATTGAGTGTTTATATAATTAAAATGCATCTACTTTATCAAAAGATACGTTTCATTTCTTTAACCGCGAATGAAATTTTGTGGCACACCTAGTCGTAAATAAAAGTAATGGGAAGAATACATTCCTCGTCTGTGACAAATCGTGGAAAGTTTAACGAGGAGATTTTTCCCTTTGAAACCACATCACAGCAATATTGTTAAGCCCAACGATGTAATAAAACATCGTTGGGTTTTGTATTACGACAATCCCAACTTGGGGTGAGTGTTGGAGTAGGAAAACTTTATGAAAATATTATTTAAATATTTTACTGAACCATAATAGAATGGATCAAAATATGGTTCACTTAGATTACATAAAATTAACAATAACCTAATATATACAATCGATTTTAGGTGTCTTTCTCGAAGTTTGCGATAAATGTAAGATAGGTATGAAGTCCTCGTTTACCTGCTGCTTCCTTACTCCCATTGAAGCAGAACACATAGCAACGCATCACACTGCAGTTATAAGGAATAGGTCCTACTGTAGCTGCAAATACTTTATGTCATACTACAAATTTTAACCACAAGTATTAAGGGTATTTGCGTAAAAAATAAAAAAAAAAACTGTGTACATAAGAATACCTGAAAGCCAAAGCGGAAACTTGTTAATTCATAAAATAAAGAGTCCAAGATAATCTCTCATATTCGGTATTGTGCGCTGTTGTTCAAGTCGTGGGTTTTGTATTTTTACAAACAAACACAATGTACCGCAAGATGCAGTGTAGGATGCTATTTAAATAAGATTATTAGCGTCGTCTAAAAAGTGAAAAGTTTTACAAGTGGGTTATAAAAGTGATGTACTCAGATTCGCTTTTCTTCGTAGCAGGAATCGAACGCTACGTCATCTGCAAAAAATATGTCTCGCGGGCTTATTTCGTTATTCACCATTTTGTTTTTATTGTTTAGTGTGTGTGTTTTTTTTTCATTACACTATTTTCGTAAAAATAGTTTAACTTCTTACATAGAAGCCATAGAATTATACATTTTTTCAATATCTTCAATCATAATTATCAAATATAAGCAACAACAATAACAAATACTGAAGTCAATTACCCTTTTTTTATTGACAAAGTATAGAAGAAAAAATATTAATGCTTCTCGTAAATTTTAAACTCTAATATCAATCACGCACCCCTAATACGAATCAGTTAATGAAGTACAATGTTTTGTTTATTTATTGAAACCTAATTTGACTACTACATTCAGGACTAATAATATAATTTAAAGAATTTAATTTTAAATAATATATAAAATTAGAGATTTCGTATTTAGTATTAAGTTTAAACTGAAAGCTTCGAGTATATACTTATGAGGCGCTACAAGTCATAGTAGTACTTATACTAACCCGGATCTAGATTCGATCTCGTCATTAATACGAACATGCTACAGATCAGCGTTCGGCAAAGTTTTGGCAACATAGACTACTTGTTAGCCACCTGCGATATAGGCAGGCCGCATTCGAATATAGTCTCTGAAGTTTGACGGCAAGAAATAAAACCCGGTAAACAAATTAAGAGTGAAAAAGAAATGGTCGTCCAGTTTTTTCAAAAAGCTTTTCTAGGATGGTTTACGGGTTGCAAGGAGAACCTCTAGAAAGGCCCGCAAGTCCTGAAGAGAGGGTTGCGAGTCGTGGGTTGCCAACAGCTGACAAAATTAATAATAATTATAGACATAATTATTTATAATATACTGCTAGGCTGGCTAGAAAAATACAAACAATAATAAAAATACACATTATTTATCTTTACTGCCTAATTCAAAAATGATATTTAAACAAAACGTTTAAATATCAGTTATGATAAATCTACAAATTAATTTTGGTAATAAAAATATAAAATAAATTATTTTCCTAATAATTATATTCAATTATACTAGGTGGTAGGACCAGCGAAGTTCGTCCGGGGTGGTACCACCGCCACACCTATTTAGCGTGAAACACTTCTTGCGTTTCATTGAAAGGGTGTGGTTACCGGCTCATTTATATATGAGGCGACCATCTGAGTCCTCGGGTTGAAACGCATCTGTGATCGACTTTAGATAGAACTTCTGTTCTATATAAAGTTGCTTACAGATGTCCATGGGCGGCAGTAACCACTTGGCATCAGATGCACTGCATGCTCATTTGCTACGCCAATCTAAATAAAAAAAATTCAAAAATGTGTCGATTACGGCGTTTGTATTTAAATTTCTAACATCTCAAAAATATTATTGTAAAGTTACGGAGGTATTGATTTCCAACCCCACTTATCTTCGCGAACGGAAAATAAATAAACGAAAGTAACAAGATGCGTGAAAACAGAACACTAATCATGTCCACAGCCGTGTTACTTACGATACAACACGAGATGCATCTTGACAATTTAAAAAAGGATTGCTCTCACTGCGAAGCCATTTAAATCAATACCCGGAGATATCATCAAACAATTATACTTTGTTTATGGCTATAACTGATAAATGACGCAAACATTTTAATATAACATACAAACTAAAAAAATACTTAGTGTTAATTTTCACCCGCAATATATGAAAATAATCCTGTGTTTTTTGATAACACTATAAATATAATAGCTGCAAAAAAGAACATCGCTTGACATAATTGTAAAGGCATAATATAAAGCTTGAAAAAGGGGTTCCTATCTGTTTTGTTTTTTCCTATTTATATGTAGAAATAATTCGTATTGAAGTGGAAATTAAATCATCGTAAATATTCCAATTCGTTCCTTACCATTTTTCTATTGATTACACACTGTCATATATCTACTATAAGGACATCTGATGAGGTTAGGAAGACATACTTATCCGAGGCGTTCTAACTTGGTCGTCAGGGGTAGCAAAGTATCTGTACCCAACACCAGCTATCATACTTGCTTATGTAGAGTTCATTACAGGTAGACGCCTATATACGCCTATATAAGGTATACGCGTATATAGTCAAGTGTGCTGCAAGCTCGTTTACTACCTCTATATTATAAAAGTTTCAAAGCGAAAAATTTCTTTGACTGATGTTTCTTAACCTATTTATTTATTGACAATATTAAAATCTTTTCTCTCTCTCTTTCACACATCTTTTTAGTTTGCTTTGATCGTTTTAACTTAGCCCTTAGAGGGCTTCGTGATAGCGGAGACATAGGCAGGCAGTAGGATTTTCTGATTTAGTATTGGTTTACTCACAAGACATATATGACAATTGTGTGACAAATATTCCGCATTTCTGCTGTACATATTTGAAAATTGCTGGAAGTCCTCATTGTTCATCATTTCTTTACGACCCATGTCACACTTTATTATGATTCATTACAGTACTATGTATGACATAACATAACAAATAATACTAAGTCGGAAAGATGCAACAAAGAACTTAAATGAAATTTTTTACCTAAATCATCAGGCATCATATACTCGTATGTGTTGATTTTCAAGAAGGATAATTCATTGGTGTTAGTTTACAGTAACTCTTAACATCATATGAACTTGAAACGTTAAAATATATTTATTATTTATAAAGAATTATAATTATTTTTAAAGTTTATGGCATGAAGTGGTCAGCAGAGGCCAGTGACACTTGCGAGGCGCGTTTTAGAGTGCCGCACTCAAACGGGTCCGCATGGACTGTTGGTCTCGCTTCGGATCACCGTTTGTCCGTCTGCCATTTTGGTATTCAGAGGAAATTTATTCGAAACACACATGAAACGAGTCTTATACAATGTCCATTTTAAGATATCAGGATACCTATATCTAATCTTTAGAAGCCTAGAGCGTGAAATCATTAAAAGCAATAAATCCTAAAAACGCATATTAGAGATTATCGTTCTGAAATCTGGACATTAATTATATTACTTGAACAAGAATAAAAATATATTTCTATAAGTATGTATACTAGTATAAGTATGTATATTTGTGTGGTCTTTAAAATCCCAATAAATCCTTCCAGAGGACAAATTATGAATTTTAAATAACCCCTTCCCATAACATAATCTATTTCTATACTAAATTTCAATTTCAATATCTGTATTCTGGATTTTATTGACCAAAAAACACACAAAATGTTACAACTGTCTTATTAAATTAGTAAAAGGCACCTGGAGTCATAAGAACAACTAAAAGTAAATTGATAAAAAAATGAGAATATATTTAAAAAAGTGCTAATGTTTTCTATTTCATTGGTTTCGTTTATGACAAACAAACCGTCGTTTTTAGAAATTACATTCATACACTTCCTCAATTTACAGAAATATCTCTCCAACCCTTTGAAGGATACATACGTGGGTTAAGGATACCTACAGAACCCGGGTTACGCGAGGAGAGTTCAACACCTACCGGCTGTTTTTATTAATTAAAGTGGACTCAATCCTAACATAACGGCTACAAACATTACTATGCTAATTTATTATTAGGGTATTTTCTTGGCATCCGTAATGTGACACACATTTTTTACGCTTAACTGTTGCGGAGATATGATTGATAGTTGACCGTTTATGTTTGGGTCTCTTTCTATGAGTTTATCCTCGCGGCTTCGCTCGCTTGCACCCCTGTGTAAAATGCCGTAATTTACAGACTCGAAATTGACGAGGTATAAATCATATCATTCTCTGTAAAGATTAAGTCTCTAAAGTAGGAAAGTCCTCTCAAAATTGAATCGTAATTTACTAAGTAGCTGTAACAGTCATAAGACAAGAAAAACGGGTTTGTTTGTTTACATCAACGTAATACACACATTTTCTATTTATATAATATCCGAAATCGATTTGTATTAGATCACCAATGTAGAGTATGCTCCAATCCCTCCCATTTTTTCATGCTGTGGGAAGAGACCCTTGTCCAGAGATGGAACATAATATCCACAAAAATATCCATGGTATCCTGCATACACATTGCACACAAATAAATTTTTAGCATGGAATAACGTTAAGTGCGTCGATTTAACAGGTACCGTCAACCCATTACTGTCCCACTGCTGGGCACAGATTTTCTCTCAGAATGTGAGAGTTTTAGGCCGTAGTCCACCGCCTTGGCCAAGTGCGAATTGGTAGACTTCACACGCCTTTGAGAACTCTTTTTTTTCCTCGAATTTTTCCTGCACCGTAAAGCAGTGATAATTTATTTCTAAAAGGTCCTTCTCGGCCCCTCGATTGAGAGGCCGAGTTTCAACCATTAGGCTAACACATACCTAATATTATCTATGTATTAGTAAACAAAGATAAAAGTGTTCAGTATCATTCACTTTTTTTGATTTCGGAGTTTTTTATATCATATTGAAGTAGCAAACGAGGTCTGTAAGAAACTTTATATAGAACAGGGATTCTATCTGAAGTCGGTCATAAATGCGTTGCTACTCCTGAAGAAAGATACTCGACTCACTATAAAAGTGAACAAGATCCTACCGAAACGCAAGAAGTGCTTTACGCTAGAAATAGGTTTGGCGGTGGTACCTCCCCGGTTAAACAACACTGATTCTACGACCTGCGAACAGAAACGAATAAAACAAAAAGAAAATAAGAAAAATAATGATTATAGTCAAAATTCAGTCAGTGGATGCAGGTTTTATTTATTACGCCAAGTAGTATAACTTTTTACATGCGTACAAGTATGTGTGTACACAAACACGCTTTTATAAAATTACAGACATAAAACCCATTTCATTTTCTTCTATAGATGTCTGCACAAAAAATGATAGATACCTACCCCACGTCAATAATTCAGAGCTGTTATTGTACGAGCACTTTTGCATAACCGATCAGCATAACAGATAAGAGTATTTATATTCTTTATCTCAGTGTAACTGTAACTGATGCTGTTCAAGTAGTGTCGCTTATTGATTATTCTTTTTATCATTATTTTGTAACATTAGTTATTTAATAACTGTAACATAAGATTAAGATTATTTATATTAAGTAGATATTTAACGAAAAGTCTAAAATACTTCAACTTAACTGTATAAATAGCGATTGATGTTATTTAGTAAGTGCCTAGTATCAGTAAAACATCTGAAAAAATATCATTACGGTCGAATTTGGACCACTTGACAACCAAAAACGTTATTTCTAATTAGTGATATTTAAAAACGGCAAGTATTAATTACAAGCAATTATTTTAAATCCAGTTTTGCAGCAAGATGTGTGTGATCGGATATGAGCCAAATAAAGAATCGCGATGTGTGCAGATTCCGTGAATGTAGTGGGAGCTATTCGTAGGCACCGACTATTGATTTTGTCCACCCCAGAACGCACACCCCGCCACACAATACCTACAGCCCGCCGAACTGTATTGCCCATCTATTATTATCAATTTATTGACTGCTCTCAAAATATGAGACGGAATCTGGGGAACGCCGCCGTTGTATTGTATTGCACAATGTCCTATTACTGTATTATACTTTGAACGACTTGAAGATAGTTTGGTTTTAATTTAATGTATGTTAGCAGTGATAACCTGGTACAATTACGGCGTCTCATATTGGGGATCAGGGGTTCAAGAATCTTTGTTTTTTTTATGTTGTGTGCGTAAGGGAAACTCTTTATGTTATTTAATAATATAGAAGTATCAAACGAACCAGCCGTCCAACTGACGGTAAGTGGCCATTGCTGTCCATGGACATTTGTAATTAACTCCAGATAAGAATAGCACCCGAACTAAGGTTGGTTATTTCGTTGCTACCCCTAGCGACTATGTTGGAACGCATTGGAAAAATATGTCTCGTTTGTTACACCCTTCAAACCAGAACACCGGAGCGCTTAACTGCTAATATAAGACAGACATAAGTGGGATGGTGCTTCCTAACCCAGAGTCGGACCACATAGGGTTCTTCCACCTTCAAAATATCCAATTATTACATTTATCACATGCCTTATTAATTAAAGAACATAATTATTATGAATAAACCGTGAGATTTGTTGAAGTGTACATGTACAATATTTACCAAAGTAGCGTAATTTTTTGATTCAGAAAGGTGATCCATGCGACAGTGGGACCGTAATGGATTGATGATAATGATAACAGAAAATGGATTTTCGGTGTATTATAAAGTACTAGGTTATTCCCGCGACTCCGCCCGCTTTGGTCACGCCTACCATGGAAATGTGTATCCTTTGTTTTAATCTCGGAAATAAACTATCTATATGACAAATTTCAGCAAAATCTGACCAGGAATTTTGCGTGAAAGAGGAAGAAAGACACATACATCCTCACAAGCTTTCGCATTCATAAAATTAATAATCTCTTTCAATTCCATAACAAAATTGCAACGCTTGAATATCGTTCCGTTAGTGAGTCCAGAAGTTACGACCATTTTAACTAGGAAACTATTATACAAGTATATAATTAGTTTCATATAAGACGTAGTTATAAAATATACATAGAGAAGCTTGACTAATGAGTTTCGTATGCGGTGCATAAAAGTGAGTCAGAACAGAACCCAAACAGTCCTTTTGAACCTTCCACGAATTTCCCGATTAAAAAACCGGTCAAGCCTGGGAATCGCTCCGATAAAATGTTATGGGTGTTCAAACTGAATTTTTCCTTCGAAAATATTCCATTAAGCATCAATAGTACCTAAACTTTTATTAAGCTAATAGTAATCTTTTGTTAATAATGCAGTTTTTACGATAAATAATATAAAATAATGGCAATTTATGAATACTGAATACAACAATTGACATCTTCCATTAAGTGTGAGGTCTAAATGGACTTCAGTCTCTTAAGCTGGGAACCCTAGAGGTTCAAAGTCCAGGCTAATATTTCGTATTTATGTGCGTTTTAAACATATTATTGCTTGTTTAATGGCGAATAAAAAGGTCAGTTATGTAGTAAACATGACTGAGAGCTGTTTAAAAAAGTTCTTAAAGATGTACGTAGTCTAGGGTGCACTTGGCCCGCGCGGTGGACTATGACCAAACCAGCAGTCGGCAACTTCGCCATCAAATTGTCGTACCATTTTTAGGGATACTTCAATGAGGCGCGTAATTACCTCTGGTAGATTCTATGTAACCAGCGCTGCCAAAAGGTTGCTGACCTCTGGCCTAGACCCTTCTGATTTGAAGAGAAGAATCACGCCCAACTGTGTAAGAGTAATGGGCTGATGATAAAACATTTCTATTCAGAGTTAAAATCCTGCTATATGATAAATATATATAGTGTTCCTCCGCACTCACGATGATCACGATTAATTCTACCGCCTCTAGTTTCTTACATGACATAAAACCGGACATATACCGTAAGAATAACGTTTCTACTAATTGTTATGGAGACATTTGATATATTTTCATACAAGATTGTAGTATTTAACATTCGCCACAAAAACATAACGGGTTCTCGTATTTCCGACAAGCGGATTTTACCTCATCGATTTAACATTTCTCATACTTCGTATTAAGAGTCAGTGTACGCAGAATATGAGGTGAAAACGAGATTGACCGGATGATTTTACCTACTTTTAATGAGTCACCTTAATTGAATTACTAACTTTAAGAGGTGATTATTTTTGCATAAAATCTTGTGTTTTTATTGTAGCCGCTTATTATATATCTACATTTTAGTAACGGGATTTATTTATTGCTGTTTTGATGTGAAGTTAAGGAGTGTGTTTTGTAAAGAATAGCAAATATTAATTACACGAACTCATGAATAATTCACGATTTAACGTAGGTACACTTTTAGAGAAAGGATGATCTATATCGTAAAAATAATATCAAATGGACCTTTGCTTTCTACCTTAGTATTAGTCATATCGAACTATGAATGTATGGGTTCAGAGAGGCTGCGACCCGACTGCCTAAGGACGCGACCGCTGAACTTAGGTACACAACATATTCATAGTGACGTATCCATCTTACCCTTCATGTCCACGCAAAATAATTGTATATAAAAATAATATTCTTTTGTTTCCAGTTAATACGATTTGAATTTTTTAATGTAATCGTTTGTGGCAGCCGAATAGAGAAGAGAAAGAGAAGAGCAGTTTCTCAAATATCCGCCAATTTATTTTGTTAGCCGATTTTAACAAACAGTATTGTGTGATGTCCGAAAATCTTTATTAATCACTCAAACATTTTATATATTAACAATGTTCATAATGTTACATAATTATGTTTATGATGGATCTATGCTTTTTTTTGTGTGGAGGAGTCCGGGATCTCCAACGGAACGCAACCGGAGTCTTCCAAGCGCAATGCCGTTTCTTTCTGGCTCTTTCCTGGTGAGCATTAGTGCTCACCGTATATTCTGGTGTCTACCACACATCTCACTGTCCTTTCCGGGGTTGCTTGGCTGGACGGTTTGAGCTCC
>DWTU01001529.1:0-13051 GCA_018251515.1 Cecropterus confusis | reverse complement strand
GGTCGAACCACAAAGATTTCTACCACATTCACTGAACATCCAAAATTTTTTTCTTCAATTTAAGAAATACTTAATTTTATGGTTTAAATAAACTTTTGTAACTAAGAAACAACTGCTCACAATGTTTTAAATCATTTTTATGATTGCATTATAGATTAGAATTATATTTATTCGGAAAAGCATAAATAAACATAAAACTACTTTATAAAAATTATATTCGGACAAATTAAAGCATTTCGACTAAGACATATTTTCGTTACCGACGAATTTTTGTGACAAGCGTCACAAAATTTTACTCCACTATCTTTTTGTCTCAATAATATCAAAGTTTTTATCATGATATAGTCAAAAACATTGTAACAGTCATACATACTATCAAGAATGAGAATTTTCAGATAAAAATAGATAAAAACAGCACGCGAATTCGATGTAGACAAAAGATTGTTAGAAATCACAATACATGGTTGAGTTTCTCATTTTATTCTTGAGTAATAAATAAATAGATACGTTTCTTACCTTGTAAAGGAAAGTAGAATGGTTGTGGCTTGGTGAATTGGCCAAAGGTTGAGGAGTTACAGGTCTGGATCCTCCGGACAAGCACTGGGAAGACGCGGACAGTCTCGTGCCCACAATCTTCTGACACGCTGAAAATAACACACATAAAATCACCACGGCACAACAAAACCTCCGTTATACAAATCGCAAAACATTTTAAACACTATTCCGATTCCAAACACGGTAACAAAACATTTTAATAAACGGTAAATGTACACGCACATTCAAATTTAGCCGATTTCCGACGGTCGCGCTCCTCAGCTCTTTGAATATTGTAACATGAACTCCGACGTCTCAGGCTCGATATTGGAGACATGTTCGATTTAAAAATGAGCGTTTTATCCATCTCGCCATTCAGAAATACCACGACAATATTAAATAACAGACAACAACAGATGGAATGCCGGTGACATTCAACGGCGTCCGCCTCAAAAAATGTAAACAATGTGGAACGATGAACGAACTTGAGTGTACGAATGTACGAATCGTACGACCGTGCACCGCCGGTCCGGTGTTACCACTGCGGCGCACAGAATTCCCCATGCGTAGCAACACGAGCTATCTAATATCTTCATTCAGGGGACGCAGCGTCACGCAAAATGATTCGTGCATACGAATGCGAGAAAAACGATATTATGTAATTGATCGGACTAATCAGCTGAATTAATTTTAGTACAGCCGTTCGTTGTGATGCGTTTTCTTACTTCACGGTTTAGTAGTAATTAATTTTTAATTAAGTTGATTTCGTATTTGTAATGTTTAAAAAGTTTCATAATGTACATTTCCGATAAATTAAGTATGCTTAAAAAACTATGTACATTTCCCATAAATTAACTATGCTACTTTCGTTTCAATTCATTTTGAAGTAACTATGTAGTTAAAGGGATTAAACAGAAACAAATAAAGTGGAAAATCCAGAAATAGAATTGTAACGAAATACTGAATCCGTTTTCGACGAGCGAATTTAAAGTACAATTGGAATGACATCATCTGAGCAAAAAAAGTAAACGTAGTCGTTTTACTAACCGTCTTGGAACACTCGTTCGACATTCAAGCCATACGTCGCACACGTCTCGTAGTAAGAACACCTTCGGAGTTCATTCGATAGCTTGCGAGCACGGTTGTCGTCCACGACGCGCGGGCTGCTTTCACTTATGGCATCTGGAGGAGTAACAGATCATTAAATAGGAAATAATCTATTAGAAACACGGACAGAAATTATAATATGTTTATCGACGGCCTCGTAACAACTCAGCGGAGGCATCAACACGTGCGCACGTAATGTGGTATAATCGACCAAAACACTTTCTCTTTAAGGTCAAAGGTGTTTACCACAAGGCTACGTGTGATGTGTGGAAAACATTTGAATAATATATGTGGGAATATTATGTATATGAAAGTAGTATTTAAAGTATTTATTGGAAATAAATTTATCATAATAATATGTAACTCACCTTGAGTTCCAACTAGTATTATAGGTATTTCCGCAGAATTCCTATAGTGGGACATTTTATTGAAGTAATTAGAGACAGTGTTGTAACTAATCTCGTTTTCTAGACTAAACACAAATATCACGGCATCCACCCACGCTGTAAACTGTAACAAAGAAAAATTTCACTTTCAAAACTTGTACAAAACATTGCATGATTACTTAAACGTAAATAATTCTTGTAGTTAATTATTAATATTTTGATCAAATTTTCTGTTTCCCTTTGCGAGTGCATTTTAACTATCATAATTAAGAATTATTTTTGGTGGCATACAAATAATAATCACCTCTAGCTCAATCAAATTCGTTTTAATCGAATTGTTATCATGTCATATCATACGTTTTATTATCATATCTCTTGGGATTCAAAGTGAGGTTGAATGTATTACGGAGCACATTTAGACTAATTTTGTAGTTGTAATAATTCGTAGTTCAAAGTGGATTATTGGTGGAGGACCTTTCGTAGTTCTACTCCAGCAGCCAGTAATACCAGCATGCTTCAGCACTGCTGGGTTCTAGTTTGTAGGTTGTGGTAAGGCAAACGTATACAAAGCGTTTCAAATTACACCCGAGGAGAAGCAATGCGTCGGTGACCAACCTTAAGTGGGACGCCATACCTAATGGTTAATACAATGTTCATAGGCGGCAAAAATCACTTATCATCAGGTCAATGTCAAAGTAAATAAAAGAAAATTTGAAGTATGTAATAAACGACTACAATCGAATTTGGTAATATTATTTCGCAATATTATAATTCTTACGTGAATTCCCCTAACGCACGAGACTGCGAAATTATTTATAAAGAAAAAACCCACCCTAGTGTTCTAGCCCATAATTATTACGTGGGGTAATTTTGAGTGGTGAGTCGTGAGGGAAAGGGAAGGGTTATACCACTGAACTACGAAAATACAAGTAATTTAGTATACCTATGTTTAAATTACGCATATTTCTTTGTTATATATTCCTATCGAAAGAATTAATTACATAACATTTTAAGTCATTAGGAAAATCTTTTTTGCAAACAAAATTTTCAAATATTTTAATGTCATGTTAACACTGTATAGAAATAACGAGACGTCCGCAATATTTTAAACCTGAGAATAAATAATTTACTTTGTAAACCTGAAAATAAATATCTTTATCGGCTAAAATATGAATAATTAAAAAATCATACACTGTCCGCGGACTGTAACAAATATAGTAACGAACGAAATTGTACAGAGGGAACAAAAAGCTAGAGTGTGTATGAATAACAGAGCTTCCACTTGAATGGAGATACGTGCATACGAGGGTGTCACCCCTTCCTCTGAACAACAATTGAAGGTGGAGAATCGTCATCCGGCTACAGAGTGATCACGCACTCTGCAGATGCAGGAGGGAAATTTTAAGATAAAAACTCAGCCCTTTCTTTATACTGATTGCATCATTTCCAATTAAAAAGACGAAATGCTAATTCCGGTCTGGACAATAATATAAAATTTATTTATCTTAATTATGTGAAACACTGCAATATTTAATAATGAATGAAAAAAAAACAATCACACAATAAAATTGAAAGTAGTAAGTCAACAAAGACTGAAGATCAAGTTAAAAATTCATCATTGAAGATTTAACAATTCTGAAAAGCAATTTAACGTGCGTTTTCTGATTCATATGCACTATATCTTAAATTAGTAAGAATACATCAAAGCCATTTAAAGTTAAAGATTGATTCATTATCAATCTGATAAATTTAGTTACGAATTATGGGAATTATTGTTATAATCATTTCCTTTATATTGCAATGAATCACTACAAATTTTATGTCACTCGCTTATATCACTTCATATTTAATACATATCTAAATAAAGAATATGATTGTATTCTTTATCTCAATTCCAATAACAAGAATTACATTCAAATATTACAAAAAGATATTTGTTTATCATACGTCAGATACGAGCCCAATAGTGATCATATAGCATGCTACGATTACATTATAATGAACCATAAAAGGGTTATTACGGCCTGCGTGTATAGGCCGTATTGATATCAGATCGTCCCTTTAACTGTACGCAAAAGATGTACCAAGGCTGATCTGATAATATTTACTTTTTAATATTATCACAATATTATATAAGCAAAACACTTAAATATTATTAGCATTGACAATTTTTTATGTGCATATGTAATAAATATACAATGCAATCAATTCAAATTACACTTCGATTTCATGCCAATAATAGTATCACACAATACGGATAACAGATTGTATACAAATATATAACTCACCGACTCACTGCAGCATACAATATTTACGTGTCGACACTAAACTTTGCTCGCTACCCCACGGTTATGTTCAGTGACATTAGTAAGTGATAAAAAAGTAATAAATCACGAAATACTATCACACTGTGAACAGGGCGGCGCGCTAGAAGAGACTGGGCGGGCGGGCGGCTTGGAGCTAGACCGACGAACTTCAGCGAAGCCTTTACGTTTACATGTTTCTGTTTCGCTTACACACACTACAAAGGCATTTGTAAACGAAATGCACTCGCTTCGAGCTTTGCATTATAGTTCACTCACTGATATTCCCAGTTTATGGACGCTCAATGACTTAGCAAGTTAGCTTAAGCATAACATCAAAGATAACTTATACTAATGTTACGAGGATCGATAAAGAGATTACCTTTCATGTTCTCATAAAACTTAACTTAGAAACACAAGTAAGTTGTTCTACGATACTCGGTATTTAAATATAGATGAAAATATGTATTTAGCTTAACTTTTAATGGAAAAACCACTGTACAATATATTGTATATAGTATAAGTACCAAATCAAAATTAACTAAATTTATTTGTAACGTCTAGTTATTCTACACGAAGAATACTGGAATCTATATTTTTCCTCTCTTCATATAGAATAATCAATATATTATAGATTTCGAAATAAATTGACTATGTATGATTACACCGTTACACAAAAGAAGAGTTTAAAAGAATATCTTGAAAATGTTTTCTATACTTTATTTCTCGAGAAAATATTCTCCGTGATATTTGTACATCTCGAATAGAATCTAAATTACTCAGAAACGAGCACAGATACTGGAAGTAAAGGCAGATAGAGCATAATTTGAGAATTACAACAATAAATTAAGGCTTGTCTCTTATTTGTATGTTGCGAATATTTCAACCTTATTTTAAAATTTATAAGAACACTGAGATAAGATTAGAATTAACTGACAGAGCAAAGTGACGGAGAAAGTTAATAGACATTGAAGTATTATAAGTATTTAAATTTTCATATTACACAGTCATGATCAACTTTGTATTAGGATTTCCAAATTCATTCAATCAGCTCTATCTACTTTTTCGTTTCTGGCTGACTGGATACTATGAAAGTTATTCTGAGTTTTCTTCAGTACAATTTCCTTTTGACAATCATGCCTCGAATTTCAAAGAAGTAAATAAAGCTAAATGGAATTTCGTTACGAAACAAGAATTTGTTTAACTTTGTTGCAATATCATCAATTTTATTATAAAATCAATATTCTTATAACTTTATCATAAAAATTTATTGATTAATTAGTTATAGAATATATATTTTATCAGTAACTTAAGTACAAACGATCTATTTTTTCTTGTTATTTCCTAACAAACAATATCATTGATAATGTGATTGTATTTTTTTATCTTCACATTCGTAGATAGGGGCTTGAAGCAAAACGAGTAAGAATTAAGGAAGTAATCGAATCGCTTGTACCGGTTGTACCGTACGTGCGCTGCCATCAGTAGGCGGGGCGGCAAAATAATTCAATATTTCCCTGGAATGCGGGAGAAAAATATTGACAGGCAACCGTGACAAAATAACGCCTACACCGTCAAGCAGGGTTGCCAGATTACGCCTCTTAGAATGTTCTCTCAGCATTTATACAATGAAGGTTTAGACAATAAAATCGTGCAAAAATTGTGTAAGCCTACATTTATTTACGCAAATATTTTTTATTGTTAAAAAATAAACAATTATATATTGCAAATTTAATAAACATTGAAAAAAAGTTATTCAATATTCTTATTTGTATACAGCTCGACTGAGTACGGAACATTATTAGAATAATATTATTGCAGAATTGACAGATTTTATTATGTTACGGGTAATTACGATGTTTTTGAATTTCTTTTTGCCGATATCTCGACCCAGTTACATGGATCGTGGTCAACGGCGTCTAGTTTGTTTTTCTTTTTAAGGTTTCATATCACGACATGCAACATTACCATAAATATCATACATTAATAATAATCATACATTATGATAGATACATTATCATAAATGATGACACTGAACAAGATTGTACAGCACCCCTAATTGCAAGGCTAATAAGTGCGTAATTTATTTCAAACGAAGCTTCCGCACATGAAATGATTACTTTGCAAGCATATTTTGTGTATTAAAGCGGGACGTAACGTTTCGTGGACATAAAATTTGCGTTATAGTTATTAAGTACATATATCTATACTAATAAATAAAAATGAGATGATGTGTGTCTATTTGTTACTCAATCACACAAGAACCACTGGTCCAATTTACATGAAATTTTGCATGTAGCTGATTTACCTAGTCAACTTATAGGCCACTTTTGATTTCGATATTTTGTGCTTCTAAAAGATGGCGACTATTTTTATGTCCCTAAGTGAAGCACGTTTAGTAGTATTTTAGTTAGTTTTAAATAAACCCATATAATTGAACGATTACAACAATTGTAATGCCTATTAAATTAGTTACATGATTACATAACAATTGTGTAAAGCTTAGTAATATTATAATCTCGTGTCTGCATATTAGTAATGGCAGAATAAGTTCACGCTCGTGAGTATTTAATGCTTGACGTTTATTCCGCGTGCATTGTTACGTATAACTTGTTCCGATAAAGATTAAAATAAAACTTAACCATCTCTATATTTGCGTCTCGCTCGTTTTATACATATTTGAGTGAAATATAAACAAAATCCATCATTATTAGCTTACATTATTTATTGTAACAAATAACATTTATGGCATTCAACAAAGATATCACACATAAACTAGTTTTCCCACGCACAAAAACAAAGTCATTCAAAAAACAATGATAGGTATATTATAATTTTCAGATAAATCTCTGTAATGTACAACTGCTTGCAATAGTGATGATGTTGTATTTACACTATAATTATAAACAAATTAATAGCATTGTGAGAAATATACTCCTCTTAAAATATTATATTATAATTATTCATTTAAAATCTAGTCACAAAATCCTTCAATTGTCTCTACGTTAATGAACATAACAGTCAGTGTAAATTCCGTAATAACACAGACAAAGCATTTGTGTTGTAATTACACTTGCGGCGACGTACGGACTGTAAGCTGACATTACTAACGAAGGCTAAAAGCTGCTTACTGCTGCTTGCTGGCTTAAATTACAAAATTGAGGCAAAAAACTAACCAGTTATAAACTTTATTTACGAATTAAATTACGAATATTACGTAACGAGAGTTGTAAGATGGAAAAAAATGACTAACTGTGGTATGTTTAAATATAAAAATATTAACATTATGTCGAGTGAAAAAACATGTAGATAATTCGAGATATACGGTACTAGCAGCTGCTTTGATTAAATCAGTCTTAAAACAAACTTAGAAATTTTAAAAGCGTATATATTTTAGAAACTCAGTAACGTTAGTATATAGTATAGATAAGTAAATTAAAAATATATGGTATATTACCTGTTTATTAACAGTTACTGTGAGTGATTGTAAAACATGTGTATTTAAACTAGAAACTTTGTTAAAACTATTAAAACAAAGCACCTGACAGATTATATCGATTTTTTATTCATAATGACATATTTATTTTGAGGCTTAATAAAATTATATAAAGCTTGTAAAAAAGTAATTCCCCCCTGCCCTCTTTCTCCCCTATTTGCAGGCGCGATTTTCCAAAATTATAAAGCCTATGTCAGTCTGCAAACAAAGATGATTCTAATGATATGTCATACGTTAAATCCGACAAGCCATTTGAGCTGTAGCGCATGGTAAAGAAATGTACGGACATACATATATACGCTCGAGAAACATTATACTTCTTCCAACGTAGTCACGTAAAAAGCTACGAACAGACACTATACAGAAAAGGAAGTAATTTAACATCGGTCGTTTCGGTCATGGAACGAATTTTGCTCATTTCGCCACTAACAGTTCCGCTGATAGTCGCGCTATTATCTTTTGAGGGCGTATATCATTACAGTCTATATGCACTGTCCATTATACGATGTGCACAAAGCTATACATGTAAACCGAAACGAAAAACGTAAGTGGAACGTAAATGAAAATCCAACTTTCTATATTTTACAACGAGGTTTTCACTGTCGGAAACCAAATGCCATTTAACTTAAAAAAATACAACCGAAATGCTATAAAAGGATAAATAGCTTAATGAGGCCTAAAATATCAATCTACCAAGCAAATCACACATAAATATACATATTTTATTTACATGATATTCATATCAGGCATTTATATCCGATATAGACATATACGGACGTAAACGTGTGTTAACTGCTTTACACAATATAAATGCGAGCGGCAAATTATTTTGATAACGTATCCGGTACAATGCACCGATGCCTTACTTTATGTAACAAAAAATAACAGTGCAATCAATTATAATTGCTTGTAGATGTGTAGGTTCGTTACTTACTAAACATACAAACTAGGAAATACATATAAGATACTACAAGGATAACATCACTTCACACTTCCCATCGCCGTATACGTAGAAGGATTTTTAACATATCGATTGCTATAAAATAAAACGTCTCACAAAGAGACTTTTGCCAAATAGTCCGAACATACCCAAACACAGGGCTTTGTACTTAATTACAAATAAAAAAATCTTCTTTTCCAAACCCTATTATATTGTATCACCGTGAAATTGCCAGTTTAAGTTCCAAGTTAACACTGAAGGGTAATCGATCCAAAACAGACAACGCTCAATAGACGATGTATTTATTTCTATGTTGTCTTATGATGATTAAACATTAATTATGTATAAAGTTTGGCTATATAAATATGGCCGTATTTAAATATTCCAACTGAAGATTTAATAAACTTGGAAATTTGTCCGTTCACTTGAAGGGTTGCCCGTTGAACAGAATGAAATTTCCCCTCATAAATAATTCAATCCTACCGTCAACATGTCAGCAGCTACTAAGGTAACATGCTTTATTATCGCGTCACACGAGCAGTCTGGATTAAATAAACAATATAAGGAGGGTTTATTTATTTCTTATTGTTTTGCTGCTAGACACTTTTGTTATTTTTATTACATTTATCACACAGTAAAGAAAAGACGACGTTTCAATAACATACATTTGGTTGCCAGTTCACTTATTTATCAGGCGACATTCTTAGTCCTCAGAATCAAGATACTTTGCTACTCACGGTAGCAACGCATCTCTAATCGACTTCAGATAGAACCCTTTTCTATATGAAGTAGCTTACACATGTCCATGGGCGGCAGTAACCATTTACCATCAGATGGACTACATGCTCGTTTGCTACTTCAATCTAATAAAAAACATATAATTCACATCGTACATGTACACATCGTTGATGAATGTAATTGTAATGGGAATCCCAATGAGGTGAAGCAGAGACATGAGGCGCTAGGGGTCCAAAAATCGTTTAATTACTATCAACTGTCCCTTCCCTGACTCAATAGCGACAACCACAGTAATTATAGTTATGATTTGGATGGATTTAAAAATGAGTGAAGATGTATCACTAATAATACAGCATACAAACTAAATTCACCGCTTTTGTTGTCTCGTGCAAGATATCGAAAACAGGTTTTCGACCCCCGCCATCTCGGAGTACCTCGGGGTGTGTTCCCAACAAAAGAAGTCATCACCTACGTACCTACAACTACATATGTATACTGATAAGTTTTTAGGGTTCAGTATGTAAATATTATTTAGATACAGATTTTACTTTGATATTAGAGTTCATATATGGTACCCCTAAAGTCTTTGTACTTTTATAAACCGAAAAAAACTACGAAATTTTGGTTCCAACGTATAGCGAATATGAAAATTTTTATGTAAAACTTGAAATTATTCAAACTCTCTCAACAAATATAAAAGCAAACATTTTATAATGAAAGCAAAGAACAAACTTTATTATTAAATTCAGAAGCGAAGCAGCAAAATTGAAAAAATGTAAAGGTGCACAAAGAGATAGAGTGTATTAGTTTAATGAAAATGGAAAATATGAGTACAAAAAATATTCTTTACTAGCTGTGCCAAAAGGTTTCACGCGTTTAACCAAAATTTAATACTATAAACAAATTTAAAAACAGCACTTTTTAAGATAATTGTCATTAGCGCCAGCGTCAATAGCTAAGTGCGCGTCCGCATTTTTAGATTTTTTTTTGCTCAAAACCCTAATTCTTTTTCTAAAATAGAAGTATCCTAAATTACGACTCATAATTAACGCTATCTGACAGTGAAAGTCCCGTCAAAAACGGACCAGCCAATGCGGAGGTAAGCCAGGAATAAACACAGACACACAAATAATAATTTCACATTTTTTTTATTTTAAGTTCCGCATATTTTTTCATGTGTATTTAGTTAAAATCTGTTATTTTGACGTTACATACAGACACTTCAATTTCACTTATTTATTCCTATAGATACGGCACCACCAACGCAAGTGCTCACACAAACCCATTTTATACGGTGAATAGCTGAGAATAATACGGGACAGGTAATCTGATATAATGTCGTGACCCACGCCGCTCTTGCGTACGCTGTCAGTGCCATACGATACTTTCGTAGGATAGCCATAACACAAAAAATACCAGGATTGCCTTCTCCATACGAACTGCAACACAATTTAAACTATTCTAAAAATAATGTGAAACCACTATTGTATAAAAAAGATTACTTCGTAGGACTAACAATATGATATGTTAATTTTAAAAGCAATTTATTTATGTCAAACTTTGATCGTAAGTAATCCAAATAATCTTGAACCAATAAATTATATAAATATATCTCTGACAGATGAGTGTATTTTCTTAACCGTCCTGAAGTATTTTTAGTAGTTGGCAACCCTACTTGTAGAGCTAACTTGCATTGTGTTGTGGTCAAAATATTTCCGCTCATGCATCCGCGTATACATTAATGATAAAGACAGAGATAAAACGACACGCTGTTGTCATTAAAAGCTCTCGTAATTAAAATATTAATCAAAATAACGATATGAACAAACGACTTTAAAAACTAATATCGAGAAAATAATAAAGGCGCAACAATCTTTCAATTCACCGAAAGTGTAAATAAAACAATATCACTCAGAAAATTTTATAGCTCATAAATTCTTAGTACTTTAAAACAAATTGTTCGTGTAAAGTAAATTCTATCTTTTATCATCGTTAAGCTCAGAATTGTAGTGTACCCTCCAAAAAAGATTTAAAGTAAGTCCCTTAGGTACGACGGCCATAGTCATCGCGTCTTTGTATAAACGAGGTTACTGACATTATCTCTTAATAACGCAAGGTTATTTACAAATACGCCGTGTCACTTGAGTTTAAGATCATAAGGGTCGAAATAGGTCGTTAAGACCGAACGCAATCGCCGAACACGTCTGGAGCAGTGCCGACTTCTATTCTATACAAAAGTGAGTAAACGTGACACTGAGATGAGCTCACAAAACATCACACGGCACTGGTCCATAGCTCATTATACCCATTGAAATCAAAACAAACCATGACAGCCAACGCGACGTGACTTATTGTGAACACTCGAAAATAAATAAAAAATGATGTTACACTTAGTTAAGCATAGAATAATTAATTAGAGCTCATTTCCATGTAGTGGGTGTAAGAAAGCGTAAGTATAATAAAAAAAATAAAGTTGACTTTAGTATACGTTTGTGACGTCAATTCACTTTAAAACATGACACGCATGAATGAGCAAGGTATTTTGCTAATAAACTGGATAACATTAACTCAAGACACGCTCATTAATAACAACAGAACCCCATTGGAATATTTCATGCTACAGTTACCAAGCACGTGTCTAAAATTATGCCCAATTAGAAATTAAGTAGCGAAGGACGGAATGTGTAGTTATAATAACACTATTTATACAAAACACAACGAGGGACGACACGGTAGCAAACAGAGCCAAGCACGAAATTATAGCCTAATTAAAGAACCCAATTCTAATAAAATTGTCTCCGGCCGACTACTTTGGTGGAACTCGGTACCCATTTAACCCACGTTAAGAAACACATTTTTACACCATTATCAGCCTTATTTCTATACTGTAAGGTAAGTTTCAATAAGAAACTCTCCGATTAATCCTTTGTTTTGTTTTCTAATATTATGAGTTAATTTTCTTCCGAGAACCCCTTCAATTTATCCTGTCTAGAACATACCTTGAGTATGCGCTGGAGGCGAAAAGGCTTATCAAAGGAAAATTGTTAGAAATGACAGCACACGTTATAGGTGGGTAATCTATATACGAATAAATCTTTTAACATTTTACTTCCCCATTTTCCTTATTATCTCTACTTACTTTGATCTATGGATATGGCAACACTTTGAATGAATGAAAATAATTGAACGATTTAATTTCTTTACCTGTACATAAAATAAAACCACGCTAAAAAACTTCAAACACGAAATACATTATGTTGTGTTACGTTATCTTACCCGCGTAATTTAGGGACTCGGAAATTTCCATTTTGGGAAACCCCACCCTTTGTTTGTAGCATACTCGTTTAATTTACAAATGGATACATATTATGAATTACATAATTTTCTTTGATGTTTATATGTTAGGAATTGTTATTATTTACTGAAGTAGTTTGGACAAATTTTCTTATTAAGTACTTGCATATGTATCATTAAACTGTGGCTATTATCACACATTAATGTTTTTGTGAATGCTTGTGAATGAATACCTTCTTTGATCTATTTCAAC
>DWTU01001528.1:0-13052 GCA_018251515.1 Cecropterus confusis | reverse complement strand
GATACACAAAATACAAGAGCACCTAGGTCTACTCAATCGTTGATTCAGCAACTCCAATAAGTTAAAGCAAATGAAAAATGACGATATAATTTATAATGTATATTTTTTTCATTTGCCACACAATATTGTTTTAATTTTTGTTGGAATTACTATGAAGCGACATAAATCTCCGCGTTTTTCCATTAACTTACATTTACGTGATTTAGTCTTGAATCACGCGATCGAATATTTAAAAAATTATACACAAGCCATTAACAATGAATCGTTAATGGCTCTGATCGTTATCTAGCTAGGATCTGATCTAGAATCTGGTCTGATCTCAAGATCCAGCTAAGTAGGTAGGAAGATAAGGTTGGTGCTTAGATAACTGCGATCATATGAATCACATCATAGCTTTGATCTCTGAAAGAAGTCCCAAAAAAGATTTTTTTTTCTTTATAGTCACTTGGCGTAAAAATATTGATCAATCGCAAATCCAAACACCCATTTATCAATGAGAATGTTTCATGATATCACTATTATTATATTTAGGTATTATTATTGAAATATATGTCAGACATAAAAATCCGACTGATTCATTATTTAAAACTACATATTTTCGCCATGGCCTCAGACTCGGCTCTGACGTCACGCCGCCATTCTATAGATCGCCGCGTTTGGAGATTTTTTAGTATCCTCCATCATGTAATAAACAAAACTCGCTTCGTAAGATGCAAGCTATGCTCAACAATGAACTTATAAATACTATCGCGCCACGGTCTTATGATCAAATCTGGGGACGTGACGTCACACACTGAAAAGTATATAGTAGTTACATTTAAGTTATATTCATATTTATGATTCTTTTCAGTTTTGTTTCATTTTACTTATTATTATATATTTAATGAACAGAAAAAATAGGTAAACTTCCCCATTAGATATAAAGCAAACTAAACATCTATTTAAAATCTCACCTGATTGGAGCGTGCACTGAACGGCCACGGGCGCAGATGTTTGAGCGGATAACGGAAGTTCTCAGCCAACATATCCATCAACTCGGCCACGGTCGCCTGCTTGCGTACGCGGAACACTCTGTAGTGTGCCCGTTCAGGATCGTACAGATCATTGCCCTGGTGACCGTCGAAGGCTTCCTCCAGTACTACGTTCACGTTCATGTATAGATGAGCTTCGTTGCGTTCTTTGCGACGAATCTGTAACAAATCATCTTCTCTTATCAGAATTTACTCGGATAATTATGACAATAAATACAAAATTATATAACAAATATATTTGCGCGATATTGATGTTACTCCTTTTTGATTAGCGACTTCTCGAAATTCAATCGATAGTTGCGTATCATCGATTTGTCAAATAAATGAATTCTTGCAATTTTGGTATATATTTAGATTCTCAATGTACTAAAAAAAGTACGACTAACCAACGTTCATCGATATGATTGATCAAAATAGGTCACATACTTTAATGGTATTACCATGTAGTACTTTTACTTCCGTTTATTTATTATCAGTACCATTTCCAATTACTCCGAATGCATTAGAAAATACCAATCTGTATGTATTGTGTTACGAGATATAATGTTTAAGGGACCATAACGTGAATCAGACTGTAATGATAGTTGTAATGTGTAATTATTATTTGAAGATTTTCAAAAATATATTTAAAGGGTACATCTAACGTGAAGAAAAGTAAACGTAAGAAAAAGAACTCAACATAATCTTTTCACATACACACATTAACTATAATTAAGACTCTTAATCCTTTTTATTCATACAAATATTACTTACGGTTTCAATCCGCTTTTCTTCTGCAAGTCTTTCACTGAGCTCTGTGGGTATATCTGCCTGAGTTACCTCTTGTAACACTGTTTTTAACTGAGAATCCCTGAAAGTGTGGACACGTCATTTATATACATACTTACATTCATATTCAAAACATACTACATAATTATGTGCCCCTTGACAAAACGGGTATAAGTCTGATTATTGCCATTGGCACAATCATATTGAAACAGAAACTATATGACTTACATATTTGCTTGTGGCAAATCTCATACTTACACCCGTTTTCACTAGGCACATAGAATTATCATCACAAATAAAAATAAAAAAAACACTAACAAACAAACTCATATATATTATGTTAGTGAGCCGGGAACAACATCCTTCAATAAGTATGGCGGTGGTACCGTAACGACCGAACCATACTCGTCCTACCTTACAAATCCACCATCATATTGAAAACCCATTGTTTCTCATTAACTCTGAAATCCATGAAGCTTTGAATATCAAAACAGTAAAGGAAGAATTCCAGCAGTCTTCCACTAACTACAAAAATCGGCTCGACACCCACCCGAATAACTCATTCGGTCATTCTGCCGAATTAACAAATTAATTAAAATAGGGAGTGCTTCCAGCTGGGAAGACCGCTCATAATGTTTCAACCGCCCAACAAATCTGCTTATAATCCAGGGACTGATTGCAGATGCAGTTGCACACAAAAATATATATATTGAAAAGTCTTAATCTATAACTAACCTGATATAAACCAACATGTACGCGTTGGTGCAGTGGCGTACAGTTAACGCCATGTCCTCGTCGTGTCCGCCGTAGTTGTATTCGATGGCCTCTTGCTTCGTACACCTTGATACCACGTCGTCGTCGAACTTACACCACTGCGAACGATCAGAGTATAAGGACAAAGAAAATGTTCCTATGAAAATGTACCATCATATGGTACAACGTTTACCAAACAGGTTTCATATGTTAAACGTTAAGTGGCTGTACAATATTACATTTTCATTACCATTACTATATTAACCCCTATGTTAAGAAGGACTTTACTTTAGTGTACCTTACCTGTACTAAGAGAAATAAATGTAAGGCTAATCATTGCAATGTTTTCCTTCAGCTTTTAAGTGAATGATCAGTTATTCCTGGCCAAAATTTCTAACATTTCAATTCTTCTGTACCCACAATTGGGTGAGGAATACGTATACTGAAATAAATCTTTTTAAAATTACACCAAACTCTATAAATAAATTAAGTTTATCTACTCAATTAAGTACATACTAACAACCCATATATACTCACCTTCCCATCGCCTTTCTGTTACACAAAGATGATCGCGACAGCGTGAAGTCTGTCGGCTTCACGGCTTCGGTAAGAGTCTAGATAGATATGTACATAGAATTGCAACTAAGTGTTAGTTATACTATATGAATAATACAAGACCATACATTTCAGACCTTCCCATCTCCATTCAGGTTGATATAGTTGACTACATCAGCGTTAGTTTGCAAGGAGTCTCTGGCTTCTCTTGCGCAGGTTATGTACCAGGTAAAGTTCGTAGATATTCAGCTAAATGCTAATTACACTATATGAATAACACAAGCTCATACATTGCTGACCTTCCCATCGCCCTTCGGGTTGATGAAGACGACGTAGTGGCCACCGTGGTTGTCACCGGAATGCACGAGCACGGCGTGCAGCGTGTAGTCTGCCGGAGTCTCCGGTTTCTCCTGAAGATACGCATCCAGATTGATATGTTCGTAGAATTCGAATCTGGGAAAGATTTTTATTTCACGTTAATCACACTACATCGGTAGAACATAATTATGTAGGTCCCACAACAGTGCTAAGAACTGCTCTGTTCTGGTATGAATATAATTTTAGTTATGATACTGGTGACAGATACTCAACGAGTTCGAGTAACATATAGTATAATTATTGTAGAAGAATGTATCTAGTAACACTTTCAAAATCTCTGAGAAATGTAGTAGATATAAATGTAGCTTTGTTCATAAGTTATCCTTCATAATGTTTATAGTTAAGATTAAAGTAAGTGATATCTAGTCAAGTGATAATTAGTCGAAACACATGGCGAAAACGTAATTATTATTTTGAGTAAACGTAATAAACTCTTAATAAGGACAAGGAGAAAACATTCACAGAAATGGAATTTAATAGTATTTGAATGCTGTCCAATCGCAGATATACATTTAAATTTTTGTATACATAATGAATTTATAAATGATATAAAAATTAATAATATTAGGTTCAAAAGATCCATTCGAGATCCGCCTAAAAAGTAACGGTCACAGATCTTTCACTCGCCTCGGATATCCGCGTAATACCGATACATATGTCACATCAATCCATGTTACAAACATACAAAATCAAACGCACCTATCATTAAACTTGACCGAGCTGTCCGTGATGGGGTCATACTGGAACCGCATGAGATGCAAATGCAGCACAGGCGGGAACGATGCGAATATCACCCCCTTCTCCGCCTCCTGCAGGCCGTGTTCGCCCGCGTCGTACTTGTTTTCGCCGTCCAGTGTCTCCGTGCTGATATAGTCTTTGAAGGACTCGTCGACTGCAAGGGAAATTTGAAAAAATTTATAATACGAGCGGGCATATGAGTACGCGTGTGTGTACGTGCATGCGACGTGCATGTGTGCATGTGTGGTTTATGTTTTGTGAGCGTTGTCGTGTCACGTGGAAATTTTAGGTTGTATGTAAGTGAAATATAAACGAGAATTTTAGTCTGCAAAATTAAATGTTCCATTTATAATGGGTGGAATTCTTTTAATGACCAACATAACATAATTATAATTCCAAGTGTTCTTATCTTGCAATTTTCAGAACAAGAAGCACATTTGCCTGAGTGACAAAATTCTCAAAACCTAAAATGAAATACATTAGCTGTGAGATTTTACCTAAACATTTTACGTAGATTACATTATGACGATGTAAAGAAGATAAACATAAAGAATATATATATATAGTATATTTTATTTCATGGCCCACATAGCATATCAAAGAATACTCTTTCTAAAAAAATTGAGTCAGTACACAAAAAGGGGAAAAATCGGTGAACATACATAAAAAAGTACATAGAACCTCCTCCTTTTTTTGAAGTTGGTTAAAAATTATAACAACATCAAAGAGTAGATCCCCGCCCAAGCTGACTACCAGATAGTTTAGAACTCTGGGTATGTCAGTCTTCGTATTTATTCAGAAATCCCACGACACAGAGAATATGTGTTGGACGACAATATCAGTATAACAACACTCACTATTCTTCTTTCCTTTAATATTGAGCTGGATATCGTAGAAGGTTTCCACACGGGTGCTGGACACGTTGACGTTCTTGCATTTGATGTATGACGTCATTTTGCCTTCAAACAACCGTGGGACGGTGCCCTCGACGCACGTGCCCTTCATCTTGCTCTCCAGCTTGTCGAGCAGGACCTAGAATTAAATAAAGGATTTTCTTAGCATTAGAAAAAAAAACGAATCATATACTATTGTAAAACTATAACATGTATGTTTGTTTGTGGAGATAAAATCTACTTTGGTTGCTTTTTTAAGATTCTGGACACGTATTAATAAACCTCTACTGGCTGTCTGTCACAGGGCTCTACTACTTGAACCGAAACAGATAAACACTTGAAATTTCAACAGTGTTAATTACAATGGCTGCTATAATATTTAATACAAAAATTTATAAGATAGGAAATAAAGGTGTCATGCTTAATTGAACTGTAATGGGATACCTTACATTTTCACAATGCATGCATTACTATAGCTGCCGCTGTTATATATAGGCCTGACATATATACGTATATATAACATGTACTAAAAATAAAACAAGTTGAAAAATTGTTATAAAAACCTTCAGGCATTTTTTAATTGAACTGTAACAGGATACTTCAAATTTCGACAATGTATGTATTTCTATAGCTGCCGCTGCTATATATCGGCCCGCCATATATACGTATATATAACAAACACTAAAAATAAAACAACTTGATAAATTGTTATGAAACCCGCGGGCTTAATCACACACTTGGCCAATTATTTATTAAAAATACACTGGGGCGCAATTTTGTTGCTAAAAGGTCAAGATGGCACCTTTTAAGAACGACATTGCGCCCCAGTTCCTGTGGGTTTACCTACGCGATATACGCGCTACGAGGGTATGCCTACGATATACCCCAATCACAACCATCAGCATTTTAGGCTTCAATTATTATTTTATTTAACAATAAATACCTATGACCAAACAAAAACAATTTAAACAATTCAAATTTCCTGACTTGAACGTAATGACATTCGTTTCCTTTTAAGACGAAAATTAGCAGCACTTAACTGATGCTATAAAACCGCAAAAATTGATGTGTTGTCACTACTGTTTCATAAGGAAATACTATTCCATGATTGAAGTCCACAGATACAATTCGCACTTATTATTATTATATTATATATATTTTATTGATTATATTAATGGACTAATGATAGGGATAATATATATAAAATTGTTACAAACCCTCAGAAACTCCTGGACATCATGTTGCATGAATGAATCAAGTGTTTCCCACCCAAAACTCTTTGTAAGCTTCTTCGTGCCAACAGGTTTATCAGAGAACTGCAATTCGTAAAACACTCTTTGCAAGGCCAACGCAACTGACCTGAAAGTGAGATCATCAATGTTGTGAATAATTTTAATAGAAATAACTTTATAATTCCTTAATCGCTTTGAAACGTTCCTTTGACTGTCGAATATAATTTAAAAGAATCATCTGACTTATTGTATATTAAAGCTTAAAAAATATTGTTCAAACAATTGTGTATGCATAAGAAACTGATGTCTATACACGTATTTTAGCATAATGTACATTTCCCTTATTGGCTTTGTCCAATTATTAATGTCATGTATATTTTTCGGGATATGAATAGCGGATATGTTTCCATAATTTCCAGATGGTAATTAATTCCAATTGGTATTACATAGAATTTTTCGCCTAGGATGAAACAAATAAAAATATCAAGAAATGCAGCCAATTTTGATTTGCCCATGAGAATAAGTTCCCGCCCCGCGTTTGGTCACGTAGTCACGATTACTTAGGAATTGCCCAAAGGCAAATATCTTTAGTCGTGACCGCGCTACGACCAGTTGGAGTTTACGAAAGGAGGTCAAAAGCTTTGAAATAGAAAACATATCCCGAAATATATACACAATTTAAGCAATTTCTAATAATCACAATGATGCTATTAAAACTATTAGACTTGAAAAAAGTGGCGTGTGTTTAAATTGTTCAAACACGTTAAATGTAGATGTATAACAAATTTAATTGTATACGCGTTAAATGTAGATGTATACCTAGTACTATCATCAGATTCTGTAGGCATTTTGTATACAGCCTTTCTCAATTGATTGGTAAAATATAAGGTCTGTAGTAGAGAATTCATATAACAGGTGGCGCCTTGGTTCTTGAGACCTGCGGGAAAAGGAGAATGTTCACAACAAGATCTACAACTGTAAATAAGTAACATACTTCATGCTTATAATGAATAATAGTGGAAATATAAGTAAATTACTAGTAAGCAATTATTAGTTTCATATTCAAGTACCAATGTTACATCAGAGCTTGTTTTATTCAATAGTAATGAAACCATTTACGATAATTTAAGTTTGATACTCCTGAGAAATCATTATAATTGCCTTTAAGGTTTACTTAAAACAATTTAAATTATTACAGATTAATTTTATTATACCTAACACCAGACTAATACTTCAAGTCCAGATTAGTCTGCAATCCTATACAACCTTGGATTTAACCTGGTTCTATAATTTGATAGCTAGTTATATTTTCAATCCATTCCCGAGCTAGTTTATGACGCATTGTAAGGACGCCCAGGAGACCCACATAAAATGTTTAAAGTACTATGAAAGGTCATTTTTCTTAAGTATTTTCATTATTTTATAGCTAGTCTCATGAGTTAAACTAGTTGAACAATTGTCAACACTATTATAACAATATGTAGCCACACAATGCGTTATACAATACAAACCTATGTTCTCCATACCATATAGTATGTACTATTAACAAATCACTTACCAACATATCCAGTATGCTTCTTAGAGTCCCATGAAACTCCATGAGGCGCCTCAGCGGTGACGTGCACCTCCAGGGTGATCGAATCGTCCTTGATGTAACCCTTCTCAGGATCCAACACATCATTCCAGGCCATAAAATGGGAGAAACCCCAATCGTTCTCCTTACTGTAATTATTACTGTATTAAATTTTTATAACAAGTGTAAGCTTTAAGTAATTAAGCCAACCAATTAATGTCCTTAAGGCATTTGCCCCACCACCAGTTCTAAAATATAATGTATATAAAAAAACATGCAATAGATATTCAACAAATAGTTAAGGTTAAGTCTTTATATTAATATTAAATTGTTAATTGTTAGCTCGGGCTGCATAAGCAAGGCATGTTTCCTTTGTTAGTTCAAACATAACTAATTAGTTTAGTAATAAAACAAGGTAAACGGTGCCTGATTTATTTATTTATGAACTCTAATGGAAATTCCTTATATTTTTAGTGCAAAAAATTGATATGATATGCATTTACCTGTTCTATATAATTTATTACTTTTCCTGCTATTGGGTCTCATAATAAATTAACCCTAGATAATTTTTTAATATGTGCTAAAATTGACTATTTGAGCAAATAAAGCAAGTTGTTTTATCTAATTAGCGGTGGGATAAGTGCCGTAAGCGACTTGCTTGCGACACAACTATACAAACCTGTAAAACAAATGTTGAATCTTTCTGAAGAATGGTTCGGTCTCGGGCTTGTTTGAGATGAGTCTGAGTTCTGCCATAGCGTAACACGACCAGCTGGATGATTCACTCTCTCCATTGCACTGAAGGAAGAACCCGAGGGACTTCTGTTGCTGGCGGTCGGGCGAGGGTGTCTGGCGCGGCATGACCATGATCTTCCAGGGCAGGTTGCGAACGTAGCATGGTGGGGAGAGCACGGAATCCTTGAGACTCCTGAAGTTGTGGACTGTGAACCGGAAAGTTGCTTCTGATCGGGCCTCGTCGTCTTCCATTTCAGCATCCAGACCAGTGAGCTACCAAAAATATTTATGGATATACTGCATTTTATAAACCTGTTTGGCATTGAATGCTATTCATTACAAAATGCATAAGAATTTGCATTTTTGTGAATATCACCTTGAGCAATATTTAGAAAAGATTTACTGTAAACAAAAACAAAAAAACCTCATGTGATGAACTCTTCTGAACCTTTTAAATATGCATGGAATTGAATGTTGCTTCATTAACTTACATGCATGTCTGAAGATGTTGTCTCTTGGCTCTTCATGACTTCAGTCATCACTACCTCACCATTGGGCCCTTTCATAAGGTCGTCCTCCCAGGTCTTTTCAGTAGCAGCCTCAACAGTTTCCACTGAAAGATGCATATTACTCATGTATATAAGAATAAATAATACAAAATATAACAGGTAATAAGTAAATGTTCTTTACTATTGAGCAATTAATATTTCCTTAAGATTATTCCCTAAAATTATTTGCCCGTGCAAAAATTGTTAGGACATTACTTTGATGACATTAGTTTTGCTTCTCTTGACAATTTTGACAGTTACAACAAGATTGACATGATCAAATGCGTGATTTTGTAGGACATATATTTATGTACCTAGCCAGTTACTTATTATAAACAGAGACGCTTCTTTCTTAAATTGTGTGTATACCAGTTGTATAATTTGCATACTCATTATATTGTAAACTTATTGTTATTATTTGAACATCCAAAATATTATTTGGAATACCCTTTATCATCTATGCTGTGTTAAAATATTTTGTTTTGTAATACATGCTTAATTTATACATTGCAAGTATAATACAATACAATTATCTTTTTTATTTCTTGACTATAACTTTATTTTATTTTCTGAGATTGTTTCAACTTTTCTTGGGCATAATCTAGCAATTCAGTATTTTTAAAAAGATGCATCAATTTTATTAGTTAAATACGGTTCTCGTGTGGAAAACCTTAAAAATGTGTACACATATGTGTGAACATATTAGAAGGAATAATGTAATAAATCGACAAAATAATAACATAGCACTATTTAAAAAAAATATTTAAGTGCCCCATGATTTTTTTTACCATGGAAAATAATGTAACATAAAGACTACATTTTACAAGTATATTTTGATTTCTATCAATGAAATTCAATAATTTTGGTTTGATGCAATAAACAACGGTACAAATTCGAAGAGTTGTATAAAAATTTATTATTAAAGTTCTCAAAACTGTTAATTGCAAATATATGTATTACATATAGGTACAAAGAAATTTCATTTTTATTATATATACGGATGAACGGATGATTGACATTGCTGCCTAGAAAGCTTAACTGATCCAGTTATATTTATAACATAATTGAAATGCAAATGTTTAACAATTTCAATATAAAAGATCTTATAGCAACAAACACATGGATTTTACTTAATTCACAGCCATGTATTTTTTTATGACTTGCTAATTGTCATTTTAATGAGCGTAATAAATAGTCACAAATTGGATAAAAATATTTAAAAAACTGTCCAGCAACTACTCCCCTCCTTACTGTTTCATTAATCATTAGAAGTCTTCTAGTTAAATATACAGTTAAAATAGTGTCTGTAGTAGATAATTAACGGATCAGAAAAACTTTTCCTTCATCTGTAGTTGACCTCTACAACAGTAGGATTAACACCAATGATGTTGTTGTAAGCTGAAGCTGAAACCACACACTACTCTCACACACTCTAATGAGCAATTATTGTAACAACTTAAGAAATAAAAATTAAATGAGGATAATACTTTCTTTTATTTTCATGCATACGAGCTTCTAGCTGATTACATAGGCAGGGAATGAAATTAATTGGGGTATAATGTCATTCCTAGACTTTTTTTATTTTAATGTGAAGTCATACAAAAGAAAAACTCTATTGTAAAACATTTTGTTTTAACTTTGAATGTAGTTTATTTTGATTGTACTCAATCAAATTATACACTGGTAACACCATAAATTTCGTACACAAAATTGACAAGTTACTCATCAGCTGTGTCATTGTCATCTTCAGAATAACCTCAAAATTAGCATTTATTATCTATAGCAATACTCATAGATCATATTTCCTAAATTCATATCTTTTATTTATCTTTTATTTGTATAATAAACAACTGAAATGTAATAGAATTTAGTTATTGATTAACTTATCTGTCAATCAATTACATTCCAACAACAAATAGTTGTCTAAAGCCACTGTTATAAAAGACATTTATATACTGCTAATTGGATCACATGTACAAAACATAATAGATACAACACAATCTATATATAGAATTGGACAACTTGCACTTTTTAAACAAAGAAAGTGTAATGCACTAACAGATCTAAACAGATATGCCATAGAGCATTGAACCTGGACCATTATTGTACAAAGCATGTGTTTATAAACAATTTAAATAACTGCTAATGTGAGTAGGGCAGAAAAAATAAGTGGAAACTAAATTGAGGTTAAGTTTGGAAAATAGGTGTGGAATGTTGCAGATTTAAGCAAATATATAGACATGTCACCCATTAGCAGCATGACAATGGCCACTTCCATACTTCAATGCCAAACAATATTAGATAACTAGCTGCCATTACGATGGAATTTTATCAAGATTGTGAGCGTAAGATAGAAATGACGAGTGCCTTGATGGTTGACTGACCTTCTTGAGTCTCCATCTCTTCGACCTGGTTCACATTGGAGTCGTGCTGTGGCCTGTCAGGGGCAGGCGTGTGATTCATGTTAGCCGGGCGCGCCACCGAGGACTGTCGCCCACGACTCTTTGAAATGTCCTACGCAAAATGCACTTTAGAAAAAAACACCCCGCACATCAAATTTCACAAGATCCAACGTCCAACTATTGCACTGTACCTACCTTTACTGCCACGGGATTGCTCCCTTTAGCCTTGCTAAATATCCGCTGGACAAACTTCAAAGGACCTTTCTCATGGATTCCAGCGCCCTGCGACCCCGGGATTTTTACTTTTTTGGATGACAAGGTGTTAATTTTCGAAGAGTGTTTACTAGCGGCACGGCCGATGTCTGCGAATTTCAACACAAGGGATCGACGGTAGTGTACGCTAATAGCACATTCGTAATCTTACAATCATGGCCAGATATACTTAATCACGATATACGACGGAGTACAAAATTTCGCTATCGTATTCAGCTACAGAAGTATTTTCGCGAAAATAAACAAAATGGTGGATGTCTAATTTAATTTCTGGCTTCGAATGTGTGGCCCGGTTTGATCGACGAATGCACCATTTTATCATTCTCTCACATTCACTGTAGTGACGTACCTTGTTGTTTTGCGTTTTACGGTTTTGTACCATCCGGATATTTTGTTGTCTATGGTTAGCACATTTTTATGTTTATTTCTGACGCAAATGATTTTTAAACGTTTTACCATTTTTTAACAATTTAAATAATAATAATTGGGAAGTAGTGTTAAAACTAAATTATGTGCATAATATCAATTTTCGATAAGATTAAAGTCCAATATTTAATCTTTCAAAGTAATCATTAAATTATTTTTTTTTTCATTTATGAAGAAATATTCTATTTTAATTTATAATAAAATTACTGCATTATTTACTTATATTATCACATTGCCTACAACTTATAAAGTAAATCGGAATCGTAAATGAACGCTATGTTCAACACGAGTCGTGTAATTTTAATCGCAAAGTGAAAATTATTTTCGTTTACAGAAAAATAACGTTACAATTTGTTTTTGTTGTCTGTTAATTTGTAAGTGAGCTTAATAATTTGGTTGTTGTTAACATGTAGAACGTTTTAAAGATTTTGTTCAAAGACAGAAACGGACTTGAAATAAGTAGTGCTGATTAATGTAGTGTTTACATTAAACACGTTCATTCTGATTATTAACATCTGCAAATCATTGAGCCTACACACGGAACGCGTATTATATTTTTAATAAGAAATACATAAATAGTGAATAATTGTTACGGATACAAGTGTTAGAAGCTTGAATATTTTAAATATAGACTATTGACTTCGTATATTATATATATAACATTAATGATAAAATCTATGGTTGCCCTAAATTAATGAATTTGACGACGTAAAAATATTTTTTAGACATTTGTATCAATTTTAAGTC